>JACCGJ010014705.1:0-15524 GCA_013407085.1 Atriophallophorus winterbourni
CTTTATTAATAGAGGACTCGCTCATGGTAGGGTGGTAAGTGAGTATTCCAAAAAAAATAGGCCAAATATTGACAAATACGAAGATATCGTGAATGCAAAAAAATTGCAGTTTGTCGAGGCTCACCAATTATGTGGTAGTCGGGCTCACCAATTATGTGGTGGGCCAGAAATATATAAGTCTAGCACTACACACAAAATGGCAAAAATGGAAAGAACTCACTAAAAGACCAAAGGAGCAAATGTCCAAATAAAGATCCAGAGAAGTCCAACGATAGCAAAGTCATCCACACAGGAAAAGTCCAAGAGGTGATGGAATCCAAGGTGTAGAAAGCGCTAAAATGTTGGAGGATCCATTAATCACAATTCCGGCACGCGGCGACCCACGCAAACTCCGCAATCGCGGAAGAAGACAAAGTCTGTGTTCCAAATTGTATTAACCGCCAAAAAGTGTGTTGTACAAGCATTGGTACAAATGAAGTGTACATGGCCGAAAAAGGAATAATAATGCAAGGCCAAAAATTGTATGTACAAAAAAGGTACAAAGTGAATGCACTTCGCTACAACCCTTTCGGACTTTCGTGCAAACAAGCTAATCAAAGTTTGCAGTCTCGAGACATTGAATTCATAAACTCTTAATTACCTCGTCCCAAACGATGAAAGGTAGCCCAATGTCGTAAGGCGTGGGACTACAATGGTGATGATGAGGGTTTGAAACCCACCGGAAACAGATTATATGCTTTGCAAATGACCCAATTAGCAGCGAAACTCGAGTTCAGCCTCAAATAATGAACCATCGTGATCAAATTTGTGAATATTTCGATGGACTAGGCACGGATGAGTTGTCGCCTACAAAGTTGCACTTATCGGGATTATGGTATTTTAAGATGACAGCATTCATATAAATTCTCAGAAGCACAGTAAAATTTTCTGAGCAGAAAAGAATAATAATGCAGATACACAGATTAATTAGTTTAAAATTCGAAAAAATATCATATCGTTTTCAATGAAATTTAATTTTAACATTGAATTATTATTTGTTCATTATAGTTTATCTCAAAATTCATTCGTGATACGTCATCAAATAATTAATATTAGGGCATTTTGTTCCCAAATATACATTGATGTTTAATTTGTTTTACTAACTCGTTTATCAATATATGAGCCATTTTATGCACCTTTGTTTTCGAACGTTTTAGTTGCGAATCTCTGGTTGTTGTTCATCATGCCGCCTAAAAAGTACATTAGATCCAACTCCGTAAGTTCTAACAAGAAATTGTAAATTTAGTTTTTCTTTAGATATTGTTGTCTTTAAATGTTTTGTTAATTTTTGCTTCTGTTGCACGTTTGCTTATACCCTATAATTGGTCCGGTTTGTACATTACTCATCATTTCTTTGCTTCTCATTGTGTGATATGCTCTTGTTTATCCTGAGATCTGCGTGAGTAATGTTTTACTGCCTGAATATGTTTCAACCATCCTTCAATATTTTTCCCCTAAACAAGCTTGATGCATCTTTTAGATTTAGTTTTCTCAGTGTCATTATTTCAGTAATTTCAACTATTTTTATTCTGCATTCGAACATTGCAGTCGCTTGTCTCAATCAACAATGATCGTACCACTCAGTGAGGAATTTTTACCACTGCTTTCGTATAATATTGTGGTGGAGCAAAATTTGTCGGTGTCAGCGATGTGTGCAATTGAATTGTTTTTAGTTTTTCAGATAATTTATTAGTTTGCCTGTTTGATTTAACAACTTAACATAACATGGAGTGCTAAAGGTTATCCGCTGCAGTACTTCTATACTTTGCTGTTAACTTGCTAATGAGCTGCCGGGAAAAATATACAATATCATTTTATGTACCTTTATTCCTGGATAGCCTAGCAGCATTTTAGCCAACGTGCTGTATGATTAAAAAACAATTTCGTCATTCTATAAAAAATTCATAATTTTCTAAAAAAAATGTACTGAACTTTCTGGTTTCAGGAATATTGAGTTATATAAGGAATGCTGATACTTTCCCATATATATCTAACATTAGTTATTTCATTGGATCTAATGCGTGTTTTTGACAATTTTTCATCTGTATAGTTACTTTTACTTCTTAGGATAAGACTCGTGGTCGTAGCAAGTCTGCTTCGCGTGTTTCTTCTCGAGCACGGAGTCGTACACCCAGTCGATCGAGATCGCGCTCTAGATCGACTATTAAAAAGACTTGGACGCCTGCATCAGAATCAAAGGTCAGAAAACGTCGTTCGCCAAGTGTTTCAAGTTCTTCGTCTGAAGAAGTAAAGGTGTCTCGTAAAGCATTGCCTAAATCTCGGAAATCGGTGCCTGGAACTTTAAAAGACCTGAAGTCGAAATCTACTTCTCTCACACAAGAAACAAGTGGGGCAAGGTTTTCTCAGCGCTTGGTGCAGAAATTTGAAATTGAAAATGAACCATTATCAAGGTTTGTTGACTACATGTGCATCTTGTTTGCGTGTATTTTCTAGACTTGTTTTATGTTACCGCTTGCAATGTTTTGTTGACATTTAATCACATTGACTCGCGACTTGCAGTGTTTTCCCGAATAACTTTCTGGCCCCACCCCTATAATCAGTTACGATGTCCATTTTTTATGTTTTTTTATTGATTTTTGGCTAGATGTAATTGTTTTCGGATATTATGCGATCACGTCGTCTTATTGATATGGAAATGAGCCTTATAACAATTTGATCAAATGCGTTTAAGCTTAATCAAGCAAGAACTAAATATGGTAATGAAAGCACAAGCCTGTTCCAGGCAAACTGCCGCACAGTCATCTCATGCACCCTTGGTTTAGAACTGTAATTACTTTCAGCATCTTGGACAGCATTTACTCCGGTATATGTAAATCAATCGAAACTGGAATTTATATGCAGCACTTGAATGTGATGCGTACATCTGAATCAAGTGCGTTCAATCAAGTAAGTGAACGAGTACCACAGCGTCATCAGCATGACAGCTTTCTAGGGATTTCGATGTTATTTCATCACGGCGGCTTACCTCGCCACTTGATTGATCTCTTAGACCTTATATACTGCTTAGGCCTTTATCTGCTTGATCCAAGTCAAAATCTTGCTACCGTTACACTGACGACATTCCGACTTGGTAGTGGCAAACAATACCGCTCTGTGAAAACGATTATTTCCCATTCGCAATACGTGACATAATCAGCGAACTTTGTGTACGTTAACTTGTTTTTCAATATCGACCTCGCTGCCAAATGTTCGATTATGTATACAATGATGGCAACTATCTTCTCTTATTCTGCGGAGACGGTTGTCATTGAAGACCTGCAAATGTATAAATTTTTTCTGAGTATTCTGGTTTGACAGTCGTACAGAATAACCTATGCTTTTGATTAAGCGGCAAGCCTCTCCGGAGACACAGAAGTTACGAAAAGTTGCTTTAGCTCTGGAAGTGCGTGCTGAAATATTATTAGTAATGCTACCCGATTACGTAAGTCTACAGCCGCAATTCTCTCATTATTGGAACAACTGTGTAACCCCTCGGGCATTGATTAGCCAGTCTGTCTGGAACGTTCTGTACAGTACTCAATCGGTTACCAACGAGCGTTTTCTGCGTCTACTGAAGAAAATGTTTAACTAGTGCGTATATTTCCTGTCCGTCAGTCAAGGACTATGTGACCTCGATGTTTTGTATACGTATGTATGAAAACACAAGCCTGATCCAGGCAAAGTGCCGCGCAGTTAGAGATTGCATGTGGGCTAAGATACTGTCAGGTTGCCCAGCAAATGGTAGTGAGACTCCAGCATGTATCATCATGCAGCTCACTAGCTCTGGCCAATCAATTTAGCACGGTGTTAGCCGCACAGCACAAAGTACTGAACGATTGCACATCCGTGCACGATGTTTTGTAGCTCTCATGCAGTACATGTTTGTGCGAAAATTTGCAGTCGAATCTTAGCGATACTCGATTCGCTTATTTCATATACCATTGTGAGTCCTATATTAACACACGGTGAAAAGCGGTGCGAAGGAATCATGTGTTTTATGTGTTAACAAATCCATGACTGCTTCATATTTAAAAATCCTACTAACAATTTGAAACTTTCTGTAAATAGTTCTCCGTCATTTCCCCTTAATTTTGTGGTGAAATTGGTTGCTGGAAATTCACTTACACGAATTAAATCATTTCCTTCTTTATTTATTTATTCGTGTCGAGTTCAGCTTGTGCACAACATAAGTGGTTAGAATTGTGTTATTACCCCGTCAATAAAACGTAAATATTTCTCAGCGTACTCTCACTGCCATTATCCTTTGAATTTTTTGCTGTTCTATACGTTCTATTTAGATTTACAGAACTCAAAATGCACGCTTTTTAGTTCATACTATCCAAAACGCTTATTAACTGTTCACAGATCGGCTGTTGTTCAATCTCAATCTTCGTCTATCGCTGGCTTATCTACGTGCTCCAAAATCGGGGCATTGTTTCGAAAATATATATACCCGTCACCTGTTCTGGCCTTCATTTGCCTCATCTCGTTTCTACCGATGGTGCTTTTGTTGAATTTATCAGTGTTACCAAAAAGCTCACTCCACCATGGATATCACTTTGCTGGCGTTACATGGCCCACGAATTGGCGGGTGTACTTTGATATTCGTTGTCTTTTATTCGCAACTTTATATCAGTTTGTCAATTACCTGCTCATGCGTTTCATTCCCATTGGGTACAAAATGGATTTACCGGGCCTTCAAAATCGACGATATAATGGTAAGTGGTGATTCTGACAATTCTATTTCCAGGTCTGTTTTTGCTTTTCTTTTTCTGTGGGCTGTACGCTTTCATCCAGTTCTGCCCTTGTGCTTCTGACTGGAGTGTGAAACCTACCTTGTTGTTACCGAAATATCATGTACGTTTGGTAATCGCTGCTGGTGAAGTTGCACTTTTGGCCACAATAATCACGCACATTGCCACTCGGCATGCTCCTCCTTCACAGCTTTCACGAGATGGCAACACTGGTAGGTCATTGCAATTTATCATCTGTCTGTGTAGTCATTTTCTTTTTAATTATAGAATATTCGTGTCTATTACAGGTAATTTTATCGTGGACTTTTGGCGCGGTCGCACTGCTCGTCCGCTTTGGTTTGGTGTTGACTGGAAACTGCTACTTCTGCGTTCCGCCTTTATTGGATCCCTTCTTTGCAATGTTACTTATCTTTTATGCCAATGGGAGCATTTCAATCGCCTTAGTCCAGCTCTCATTGCCTTGGTCGCTATGATTTCGATCGCAGCGATCGATTTCTGTGTTTTTGAGGTACGTCTATGGTTACTTTTATCCTCATATCTTCTCCATTGAGAAATTGCTGGAATCACTTTTTTGTAAGATTTTAATGATTTTCTCCATTTCTCCTATCAATTTTTCGTTACATTTTAGGGAGCCAAGAAATAGCACAGAACCTGGTCCTCTAGTACCCTATACATTCGCCTTGCGGCTTGAAAGCTGTAAAAGTGAATGTCTAAACAGAACCTTAGTTTGTTGATCGTTGTTTTAGGAAGCTATCAGCTTCATCCCAGCCCATTTAATCAACATCAGCAGTCAAGTTAAACCCGAAGGTGCGTTCTCCACAAGATGCTTAAAATGACTTGGCTGGACTATTTTGAAAATCACGGAAATGATAGTCATCAAAATTTTTGAACGGATTTATATTATATGCAGAAAATATTGCTGGACAACGGCCAACATTGCTCGTTTATAAACATTTGTTCGCCTTATCTGGAGTCGCTGTCAGGACACTTACAATAATATCGAGGTTTCAAACTTTGCTTGCATCCCTTCATTAGGCTTACAACCAGATCTAGCTGTCTCTCTGACTCGTCTAACAGCCAACATTGGTAGTATGGTATAGTATGAAAGCACAAGCCTGATCCAGGCCAAGTGCCGCACAGTCAGAGACTGCACATGGGCTAAGATACTGTCAGGTTGCCCAGGCCTAGACAGAGGGGGAATAGAACATTGGTAGTAACATGTGAGTGCTTGAGATCTTTATCGTCACATATTGTTGCTAATATTTTTAACGGTATTACACGGTAATTGCTCATTACTTCTACTCAGGTCATGTGCATCGTTCCTTAGTCCGAACTCAAAGCTCAAATCTTTTCACTTATTTTTTCCGTCTAGACTGGACAAGCAGGCACTGTCAACCCGACGTGCACCCTCTTAAACGGTGACCCTTTCGCCCGACTCCACAGTTCTCATTCGGTACATTCGTGCATAAAAAAATTATCTAAAAAACATTGTTTGTGCAGTGCTACATCATTGGCCACTTGTCTCCATTCGTTGTGCAGTAGCGACACCATGTATTTGTATGATATGGCTCCGCAAACAGAATCTATTGCTTGCATGATTCTGTCAACCTCCAGCCAATTTCTGGTTTCCATCAGCAAATATATGAACGTGCGTCATTAGAAAATTAGCCGGCTTTTGCGATAGGCATGTAGTTATTTTGAATTCCTGTCTTACTGTATATAAGTCTTGCTACGGGTTCACACTTCGACATATACTTCGTTGTTGTATTGTCATAAAAGGTTTTTGGTTTTACGAGTTGACGGGCTTCGTACTACAGATTGATTCGCCAGCTGCTCTCATTTATGTAGACACCACTAACGTGTCCAGTGACGTCATTTGCGAAATTAGTAATAAGTAGTTAATAGCCGTGGATAGACGACAACCCAACATTCATAGGTAAAATACAACTAATTGTTAACTGAAATGCTCTGATGCTGTTTTCGGTAGCGTGTTTTACCGCAAACCCCATTCAATTGCTTCATGAATTTTCGTTTTGAAACTAGCATCTGACAGCCGTTCCAAACGACAAACATAGTCTCTAGTTTTGTAATCGAATTATTATTTTTTCCGTAATAGTTAATTCCCTGAAAAATGCAATGCCACCTGGGTAAAACCAGAAAATGTGTACATCTTTGTATCATCCTTGTATATCTGTTTTAGCACATTGTCTTATCCAGGACGCACATTAAATATGAATTGGAGCAAACCTTGATGTCTTTACGATGCTGTACTCTATCTTAACATCGCACTTCTCATGCTCTTTTGCTCAATTTTGAAATTTTTATTTTCTTCACTTCAGTACACCACGAACTACAGCTTGGAGTTGCGATACGAGGGTTTCGGTTATTACACCATTACAGCCTATTTCGTGATGCCCTTCGTCCACTCCATCGCGGCAGTTTATTTATCTAAGAGGCCAGATGTCGGCCAGCTGTACACTGCTACCGGCGGAATAAATCTCTGCAACTGTGCTCTTCTTGGTTTGTCGGCCATGTTATTTGTTGCGGGCTGTTGGATCTACCGTGCTGCTAATAATCAAAAAGATCTATTCCGCCGACAGCCAAGTCATCCATCTTTTGGAGGTCAGTGTCAAGTCAGTTTTGGCTGATTCAATTATAAACAGTTGCATAAACGCAATCGTATACACGTTTGTGTGCACGAACGTGCAATGGTGCAGTATTTCGTAACTGTGTGGATTACTCCGTATTAAATTTATTTGCCAAAGTTATTGAGAATCTTGCGAAAACGCTGGTGTCTCATTGCCAGTCTTAATTTTTTTAGATTTGTCTAGGCCTGTGCAACCTGACAGCATCTCAGCCCACGCACAATCTCTGTGTTGCACTTTACCTGGATCCAGGCTTGTGATTTCATATTCATACACGTTTGTTTTAAAGGCCCATGCAATTGAGCCATTCAGAAATTACTGTAATTTATCGAAAGATGTCGATGTTCTACTTCACTTTCTGCAACTTTTCCGCTATCCGGAATACTCTTATTTTTCTTGCTACGTTAACCTTTGCAGCAGAAGCCTTTAATCGTTTATTCTATTGTGCTATTAATTTAGCTATCGGAACTAACATGTGTTTGTAATTACTTGGAATTTTATATCGTTTATTCAATCTTTTACATGATTAAAACGGCGAGAAACGGTGGTATTTCTTTGTCCAGCAGCTGGTTTAGTTTGACCCGAGGTAAAAATGCCTTGGGACTTTCAGGGGATTAAGCATTGTTTGGATGTGTCGATATGCCTGTAACTCTAATGTAAAGGAAATCAATGAAAACGCATCAACGCAACATTTTTTGTAGTTTCATTGAGATCGATGGGGTTTTTAAGGCTTGGATCTCGTGTTTACCAACAAATTAGCACAAAATTTTCTGTCTAGCCTCAACCAACCTAGTTGGATCATAACTTTTGCCATACTAATTATGATTGCTGGGTTCTTCTTGTATAGTCTAATGCAAACGAAGTATTTAGAATCGAAATTCTCTTAAATGCCTGATTGCAATGAAAGCGTGCTACTATTTTTTTAATCCCATTTTTGTTCGCCAAACCTTTTATTTTGGCAGGATTGGACAAGATTTCTGGACCGCGCTCGCAAAAACTTTTGGCTGGTGGATGGTGGGGGTTCGTGCGACACCCCAACTACCTGGGGAATCTCATGATGGCTTATGCATCCGCCATACCGACCGGTACGCTTTTTCTACGCTTGTGTTTATACCGTGGTGATTACTTTTCATTCTTTGATTGTATATCACATAGCCGAAAGCTTGGCTTGCTCATTTCTGCCATCTCAACAATTTTCGTTACCACGTTAATTCCTACATCAGCTTAACCACTTTCTTTTTTGAAGGTTTCGCCTCCATCTACCCATGGCTTTATCCTCTGTTCCTGACCGGCTCTCTTCTCCATCGTATTTGGCGCACTGAATACATCAACGCGGAGAAATATGGGACCCTGATGACAATGTACAAGCAATTGGTCCCGAGTCGACTGTTGCCACACATTTTCTAATATAATAGTTAGGCTTGCTACGTCAATGTATACATTTTGTATTTGATGTACACTTTGATTCTATTCTAATCAATGTTGTCATTTTTATCCCGTAATCCATCTTCCTCGGACTCATCTTCGCCAATTATCTTATGCTGAATTTTTATTCATTCTATTTTGAGTGTACAGTGTGCCTCAGGTTTTTCCTATATATTACCACTTGCGTGTATTTTTATTCTCAATGTCTCTTCAATCTTATGGCAGCAATTATATATTTGTACTTATACTTCTGTCATCAGTGAAGCAGGATTGTAACAGCGCTTGGCATAACAATCTGCTTTTATCAGATTACGCTATGCTGTCGTTCATGCGTGGTATCCATAATATCACGTTTTTACTATCCGCTTAGATTATACCGTTTGCTCTAGATGCCAGTAATGGAAAGACACCTCACGTAGAACTTGAGATATTCCATTACGGGAGTGGCCTTTAAAAGTTTTTTGTTTCTTATCAAACCTTGTGGTTCATAAAGTAAGTGCTTGTATCCGGTTTCTTTAGCACGACGCTCCGTTGGATATATGACTTTACCCACTGGATATGGTGCTAGGCTATCCCAGTTATTTTCCTAACTATCCATTTTACACCTGAGTGGTGTTAGGATCTTGGTTAAGCGCTATATCTTCAACTGGTTGGGAATTGACCGTTTGATTAAGGGTGAAACGTTATTTCCATTGTCGCCGCGGAGAGGCTGCTGCCAGACGTCACGTTGATATCAACTACATGCAGCCTTGTACGTTGTAATGGCTGGAGATATGCACCCATGACAAAGATGTGAACACGTCTACTTTCTATCGACAAATCAGTTACCCGCAACACCGACTTCGGCATGTCTGTCCAGGTTGTCACTTCAACCTGATTTGTTAATCGATTTCGTGTCAACCGCTTCACTTCAAGCCATAATTATGGAAGGATCGTTTGACCGTCCTTGAATTGCATATCGTCCGATGGCTGCTGACGTTGTCCAACTCATGCTTCCGAGGATTGTCGCCGAACCGTTCTGATGCAATCCTTCGAAACCCGAATTATAACGGGTTCGCGATTGTCGTCACCGGAGAGTGGTGTTATACGTATCACCCTCATCGCTAATGCATATCACATTATTATGTTATCATTGGATTTGTACATTTTATTGGCAAAAATTCAAAACAGCCTCGGACACCATGGCCGAACTTTTTGTGGAGTCCCGCCGGCATCAAGAAGGGGTACATCAGGCCTGAAGAGATAAATTGCACACAAGCATGTCGGCTACGACTCTAACAAGCAAGCAGCTTGAATGATTGGAGCGATATCAATAAGAGCGATAATTGCACATGGTCAAACGAGGTCAAATCAATCTCCGTCCTAAAGTCTATCAAGTTATTAATCCACACCTCGAGAATGCCGGAATCCATTTTAATCAAATTTACCTTGTTTCCTGCCCAGCCGTTTATCGCACTACTATTCGCATCTCAAGAACGCTTTAATCATCCCTCATTTCCACAAGGCACTGACTGCCAGTTAGTCAAAGCGTTTATTACCCACAGGACAAAAGACACCTATCTTTTATTGGCAAATCTCGTTACTGCAACAATGTCCTCACTTTATCCGTGGCTGATTTACTTACCCGGATTTCAGTCGACCTCATGCCAACCTGTTCCATTCGTGTCAATGCCAAGTTGGGCTCTTTTGGTAGACCTTAAAAACGGTCTATCGTTCACTAGCTTCTAATTTTCTTCATCTGCTCCTTTTTCCAAATC
This sequence comes from Atriophallophorus winterbourni, assembly GCA_013407085.1. Taxonomy (NCBI): domain Eukaryota; kingdom Metazoa; phylum Platyhelminthes; class Trematoda; order Plagiorchiida; family Microphallidae; genus Atriophallophorus; species Atriophallophorus winterbourni. The sequence goes on from JACCGJ010014705.1 coordinate 10,621, forward strand.
TGGTTTAGTTTGCCTGGTCCTCATGCGATTTTTCCGAAACGGTTGTTATCGTCGGTCTTTTCGGTGCATGCCGCTCGTTTCGTTCACAGTCCATTCTGACAACTGCTGTAAACTAGTTTGAGGGATGCTAGTCGCCCTAGCAAGATGTAATATATTTTGATTTCTCAGATGCATTTGGTCGTATTAATCATGAACTTTTCTTGTCAAAATTCCTTCCTTCCGAGTTGACTGTAATCTCCATGTATGAATAAAAGAATAGTTTATTCTTACTTACTCATTCTTACTTCAACTATCTGAATCCATTGAAGTGGCTTGCGGTGTCCCACAAGGATCGGTCCGCTCTTGTTTTCAATATATGATATTCGAGGATTTATGGTTAAAAAGTCAATGATTTACAACAGGATTACGGAATGAAGAAATGATGTTCGTTTGCATATATAAGTCCATGTTCGCTTTAAATAGCGCCAAACAAGGAGAGCCAACAATGTGTTGAGTTAGGGAACACCAAAGGAATCACGAACGACAACAAATTGCAGCCGACTATTAACACGGAAACATGGGATGTAAAGGGATAGGGTATGTCCATATGTCACTTTCTGGTCACAGTTCAAACAAGTGTCTTAGTCAATGTGGACAATTCTATTGGTAAGAATAATATCGCGTCGTATCCTCTAGGTGATGCCACGGTCTCAGACGACACAATCTTCCGGTTTACAGAACTGCGAAAACCCATCACTAGTTATGTTGCTCTGTGATAGATTTTATCAAAGAAAATATCTTTTCGCAGCCACAGAGCCCAGAACTCTACCTCATACGCCATCGTAGGGCGAAGGTGGTTCAAAGTTTTAATGGTCCAAAAAGTAAATACTTTACAGTAACCATAGATTAAAAACATGGAGTGCATTAAAACAACACAAATGTTTTATCAATATGAAAAGTGCTAGGTTGGATTTGGCCAGCATATACTTGTCAGGTTCAGCCTTGAACATGTTCAGACGATGCACAAATGGTATGTGGGGGAAAAGGGTTCCATATAAAACAAACTCGGACAGCAAAGAAAAACCTTCGACAATTTGATCTAGTGTGTACATTCAGTCCATGGACTAAGCGTGATTTGCACCAACGTAAAGGAAACGAGTGCCACCTTACTAGGGGACAGGCTAAAGCACGATAAAGAAGAATGGAAAAGGTTGTGCAACAACATGGACTTGGAGCCAGTTGAACCACTATCATTGATACGACTAAGTCGTAAAACCTACTTCTTCACAATCTGGACCAGCCAAGATTGCTTAGAATCACGGTTCACTCTGAAAGGGATCTTGAAAACATCTTACTATCCGCTTTTCTCTGCGTAAGGAGCGTTCAGAGACCACTGCAAGGATCTTTGCTGATGTGCCCTGGTGGGAAAGGGCCCGAAAAACCAGCAACAAAACCAAACGAAACAGAGGGATGATCGAAGTATAATCCTTTTGGGAGTTCCAGAAGCTGATGAAGCAACTGATAAAGCGGTGCAGCGCAAACACGATCAGTTACAATGGAGATTCCTCAGTGATATACTTGGTTTGCATGATGTAGCTGTGACGGACACGTTCCGCATCCCCAAATCTACGAATTATAAGGGCATCGGTCCTAAGCCCCTTAAAATAACGTTCTTGCGTAATGATATGTTGAACACGGTCAAAACTCGTTGGGAAAATGGCCGCAGAATAATCCCGCGAGAAATTAGACTAGGTGCATCGAAACACCATATTGGAAAGATAGATGCACCACTAAGTTCAATAGAAACACTACCAAGTCAATCAGTTGTTGACGTGTCAGAAACAATTTCAGCCGATACGATAGATCACTGTGTTCCAACAGTACAACCCCAAAACGATCAAGCATCCCTGCAAGCAAAAAACCTTCAGTTGCCGACTCTGGAAGAGTCGGCCTAACATATATTCTGCACTCCACTAGCCTTCTTCCCCACACCCCATCCTTGTTGAGAAAAACAACTATGAAATGCATCTACACCAACGCACAATGTCTCGAAAACAAAATCGGTGAACTGCGTGCAGTTTTTCTGAGATGTTCACCAGACATCATCGCCGTAACGGAAACGTGGCTGCAGACTCAGCAAACAAATAGTGAACTAGAATTACCAGGAATGTCACTTATTCGTCATGACCGTGAAACCAGAGGAGGAGGAGTAGCTTTGTATTATAGCCAAAACCTTCTGTGCCGGGAGATTACGGATCCAGACATCGTGTTACTGGATACACTCTGGTGCTCAATCCGACTAGCTAACGGCGAAGACTGTGTTTTGGGAGTAGTATATCGCCCACCGTCTGCACAGGAAACTTACAATCTGGCCCTACTGGATAAAATTCGCATGGTTACTTCCAGATACACTTGTGGATTTTTGATTATGGGTGACTTCAATTTACCGAATCTGCAGAGCAGCACCATTTACCCAGAACACTCCCTCGAGCGCGCATTCAGTGAGTTGTTTGACGATATTCCTCTTTATAACCACATTACATGTAATACCCGATACCGCGGAAACGATTTACCCTCACTCTTAGATCTCGTTCTGACAAGCAATGAACATGACATTGATAACGTTGCTTACGAAAGTCCACTGGGACTAAGTGATCACGTCGTCATCCAGTTTGACTGTCTGTTTGAAGCTGTAAGAACAAATGATGCCCGTAAAAGAGTTAGGCGGATCAACACTATGGCGTTGAGTGATGCTCTGAAAAACACGTTTAACTGCCAACCGGAAACCAGCAACGTACATGACTTTTGGATATGGCTAATATCTAATCTCAAAAGTTCAATCGAAGTGAGCTCCGAATTTGTCCTCAGGAACTCAAGAAAAAACTTTGAATTTAAATTAAGAAGCCGAACGCGTAAGTGGTTAACGGTACGAAACATTGCTTGGCGACAACATCGGTTAAACCCATCATCCGAGACCTGGGAAACATTCCGTTTACTGCGGAACAAAGTAAACAAATTTGTCATCCAAGACAAGTTGTGCTTCCAAGAAGTGATATCAAGCATGATGGAGCGAAACCCCAAAATACTATATCGTATGGTTAACGATCAAGCTAAAGTGAAACCTGGAGTAGCGTCCGTGAACACATCAGCTGGACCAACAACAACTGCAGCAGAAACTGCTGATGCTTTAGCCACGTTTTATTCATCGGTATTCAACCCGATAGAACATGCAATAAAGAGCCCAAATCCAACACTTTCAAACACGGTTGCCCTAAGTGAAATAAGTGTCACTGAGAAACGCGTCCTCCAAGGTTTATTTAATTTTAAAACCGGAAAGTCTCCTGGGGCCGACGGAATAACCCCGAAAATATTGAAGCAATTTGCGAGTTTGCTATACAAACCACTCACTTATTTGTTCGAGCAAATACAGGCAAGCGGAGTGATTCCTACCGATTGGAAACGCGGAATAATTTCTCCTAATTACAAAGGTGGAAATCGCTCCGATGTTTCCAATTACCGACCCGTGACTCGGTTACCAGTGATTTCAAAATTACTTGAGCGACTCATTGTTGACGATCTAATGAAACATTTCGAGAATAATCAGTTGCTTTCGAGGAACCAGCATGGATTCAGATGAAATTATTCCTGTTTGTCTAATTTACTGGTAACGCTAGATGATTGGACAAAAACTGTAGATAAAGGACAAGCAATACACGCATGCTACTTAGATATTTCAAAAGCATTCGATCGTGTGGACCATTCCCTGCTACTGCAGAAGCTTGAAAGGCTTGGTATCATTGGAAAGTTGCTGAATTGCCTAAATGACTACCTAACAAATCGCACTAACCAGGTACGTGTTGATGGTGCATTATCCAAACCAATTGCGGCAACTAGCGGAATTCCCCAAGGCTCAGTCCTTGGTCCGATCCTCTTTCTGGTTTATGTCAATGAAATACCGGAAATTGTTCGATGTAACATTTCGTTATTTGCGGACGACATAAAGATTTGGCGCAGCATTCGTAGTCCAGAAGACCCTCTGCTATTACAAAAGGATCTTGATATGCTTCACAGCTAGTCGTTGAAGATCAAACTGCCGTTTAACTTCAACAAATGCAGGATCATGAATGTGGGGAATCGAGTAGAGTTCACATATCACATAGGTTCGCATGTCCTTAAAAATTGCAGTGAAGAAAAAGATTTGGGTGTCTGGATATGCTCTAGTTTAAAAACATCACTTCAAACTAACAGTGCCTTTGAAAAAGCAACACGTGTTCTAAATCTATTCAAACGTGTATTTGGGAAATTTGGGAAATTTTCGCCCAAGATATTCCCAAAGATCATGAATACATACTTGAGACCAGTCATGGAATACGGTGTGCAGTCATGGTCCCCGTGGCTCAAGAGGGATGTGGAACTTATGAAGCGAATCTATCACCGCTCAGCAAAACTAGTTCTCAGCATCCGAAACAAACCATATAAAGAAAGGATAGCTCAACTGAATCTGTTCGATTTTCCCTATCGACGAATCAGAGGAGACCTCATCTTACTTTACAAAACATTCCATACCCCGAACCATCCCTTACAGGATTTATTCACGCGAAGAGATAAAAGGAATTATCGGACCCATGAATATGTGCTGGTCGTACCCTATTCCCGCCTGAACTGTGGAAGGTATTTTTACTCTGTCCGTGTCTGTTTTACTTGGAACAGTTTACCCTCAACCGTTGCTCACGCCACTAGCTTGCATGACTTTAAAACGAAATTAGACGAATTTTTATTGCATTATTCGTTTCCAGAACACTTATATACAGTTTAATCTATGTTCTTATATTGTTTATACACTTTAATTTCAATTTTTACCATCCTATGGTTGTTGTTAAGCTTGTTGCTTTTTAGACCATTAAAAACCTTGAATAACCTTGAAT
>JACCGJ010014712.1:0-12317 GCA_013407085.1 Atriophallophorus winterbourni
AAGTATTTTTAGTTTTTTTCATATATTACGGAAAATAAAAAATGGGACAAATTCGGTACAATCGTCCTGTGGTGGCACCTTTTTCATTGATTTCCAGCTGTAGTCAGCTATATGAGACATAAAAGTTATAAAAAGATTTCCCAATTAAATTTTTAATGTGAAACAAACACAAGGTAGAAAAATAGGTTGAATAGAAAATAATGTATTTCCTTCATGCAGTCATCGCGATTAAAACCCATGGAATGCCGCAAAACAGTTCTTATGCATGTTTAAGCATGAGTGGACATTGCATTCAGCGCATAATATCTTCGTCTTTCCAGGATAGTTTTTGAACCTGCATCGGTTTCTTTTTTTCTCGACACAAGGCACATGTGCCACTTGGTCCAACCTCACATCGTCGGATGGGGCTCCACACCTTCTTTTGCTGCTAGCGTCTTCACCTCTTAGAGATGGGCGTCCACGTTTAGGAGGCAAGCAAATGTTTACAGCTTTGGTAAGGGTGAAAGCTACCTCAAGTTAGAAGGAAGCAAGCTGGAGCACTTCTTTTTATGGAAGAGAAAGCCTCTTGCAGTCTCTACGATAACAAAGCCATGAATTAACTATAGCCATGTCAATGAAGTGATAGATCAGACTGTGATAAGCTTTCTTTGATTTCATGCTCATTCTATACAAAGAAAGAAGATGGTCTGCCAAATCTACACCACCCATTGACTTATTGTATCGTTTCACAATATCAGGGCAAGGTACTTCAATGGACCTCTTTGTAGTTTTATCAAATCTACGGACAGTTGGTAGAGGATTTGCCCTGGCAAATGTAGACACCAAATTGACTACTTTGTTGTCGTACCAGCGAACCAGGGTGACACTTGAATGTCCCTTCACCAGTTCTTTCTCCTCAAAGAAACCCCTGCCTTTTTTCATTAGGCGCTTGTCATTCTTCATGTTTTTTGGTAAGCCAGCTAATCGTGGCAGTCTAACTGTGCCGCAACAAAATATTCCCACATCTGTCAAGTATTGCAGAAGGGGCACAGAGGTGAACCAGTTATCAAAAAAATACAAGATGGTTCTCATTGAAAGGAATGGTCTTGGCAAGATGTAGCACAATATCTGAGCTAGCACCGATGTTTGGGACGTTGGGATCATCGACGGGGGATATTTTCCCAGTATATGGGATGAAATCGCACATCATCCCACGATCGTCAGCGAGTACGAAACGTTTGTAGCCAAACTTTTTAGGTTTATTTGGCAGGTATTGTTTGAGCCTTGATCTGCCTTTGAATGGCACCATTTGCTCATCAAAGCAGAGATTTTTCTCTTTGGTTAGGTTTTGAAATTTTGTTCTTAGATGGTTTACTAGAGGTTTCACTTTGAACATTTGGTCAAAATCAGCATCTCCAGGTTTGCCAGCGTTTGTGTTATCAGCTAAATGAAGATTTGATGGCTTCAAATCTATCTCGAGACATGCACTTAGCTGCATAGTCAGTGAGAGTAGAAAGCTTCTTGGCCCAGTGCATTCTTGTATTTGGTAATTTGATAATGAGAAATACAGTACAAGACCCAACCATTTTTCCAGTTCTTCTTTGGGAACATAAGTGCCGGTTGTATCATTTTTGGGACACGCTCTTGTCACATGCCGGATGTCACATATTTGAGACATATATTCCGACAGTCATATTTCGCACAGAAAAATATTTCATCATTCGTGTATACGTTGAATGTGTTCAGAAGATGTCTATAAATGAAGCAAAAAATTATTAATGTATATACTTACAAGGTTTTTCAGCCATTGCACGCAGAAAAATGAAGCACGGAGCGAAATTTCACAAGCGTCACCTCACTTCCGAAGTTTGTTGACAACTGGCGCGTCGCATGGCTCAGCCGTCTCAAACGCATACCAAACGAGAGCAGAACGTGTGCCGATTCCGATACCCCCGGCATACGAAAGTGATCTGTCTAATTTAACCTATCATATACCTTTAAATTTTGTGTACCGAATTTGCCCCATTCGTCCGTTAAGGGTTAAGAAAGAATCGCCATCCTAAAATTTGGACACTCAGTGTTAGGACCATGATTAATTCGCACTTCGCTCGCCACACCACTGAAGTGTCTGGAATATGTCTCGGGTTGTTGATGTAGTCTCGGCAAAGCCTCAGATTACGGATTATTTTCCTACCGAGTCGTTGAGATCGGTCATGTGAATGTGGCCAAGGTCATTCGCGGCTTTCGTTCACACGTGAACTGCTAAAAGTGCAGGGACAGGAGGACCAAGAATTTTGTTTCTCTCATACACCGAACATACAATGTGCAGCCTGTTACTAACGCGTAACCGACTGCGTGTGTAGACTGTGAGATCTGATACCGCGAGACGTTAAATAGTTTTCAAAATACAGTGGAATATTGAACAAAATTAATCTGACTGCCTTAAATTTATAAAATTGTATGGAAACGATAGTGTTGCGTGAGTGGTGGAAATGTGTGCAACAGATTAATTCATGTTCGCAGGTGTTTGTGACGACCGCCATAATGTGTAGTCATTCGCCATCACTTTATAAGTGCTATTTACTTCGTTTGATTCTGCAAAGAATCGTTTTATCTAACGCTTCGCCGCGATATATAAAGGTTTTGCGACCGAGGAGCACTTATGTTCTGCGTTAACTATTAAACTTCAGCATGTACTAAAAGGTTTGGTTGTTGTAGGCCTTTTTCGGTAGATGAGGGATGTACATTATATGCACATGAAGTTACCATGCTCGAAAAATCCGATTCGGATATCTTCACCGCAGCGACCAGTGTTAACCGGTACTCAGATGACGGGAAATGACGGAATCACACATGCAATCCTAAAGTTATGCGGCAGTCAATTGTGTGAACCACTGTGATTTATTTAATCACTCATTGAGGGAGGGTGTTGAACCGACCGACTGGAAGAGAGGAATCATAACACCCATCTCGTTCTGACCCAGCAAATTAACGACCTGTTAAATTCCTTCCCGGGATCTCGAAAGATATGGAGCGAATTGTTTGCGAAAGAATTGTGATTCATCTCGAATCCCAAAACTTGTTGTCCAGAGAGCAACATGGATTTCGTTAGTCTCGTTCTTGCTTGACTAACCTACTGGAGACACTGGATGACCGGACGCAGGCAGTTGATGATGGTGGTTGCGTGCATGCGTGTTACTTGGACATATCAAAGGCGTTTGATCGCGTGGACCATTCTATACTCCTGAATCAGGGAAATCGCGGTCACACATGGTGTCCATGTATACACTGAAGAGAAATGGTACCAAACGTATGATAAGCGAATGCTTTGTGGAGTCGATTAAAGAAGAAGTTCCCAGACATCGCTCAGATTCCCATAAAACAAAATATAGACTTGTGCGAATGTGGTTCTTTCGATACGGAAACATTTTGGGATATATGCTAATCGCAAATCCAAAGCTAGACATTCTATCGCTTCCGGCTGAAAGATTTTCTGCTGTGGTAAAGTCAGAATAATAGAGTGAAGCTGTTATACCTGCCAGCTGGGAAATGTGGTGTGAAATTAGACAAATACCATTCTCCGGTGCGTTTGGATGTAGCTGGCAGTTTAGGACCATCGTGTGTTCGAGGTTGATCAGATTTCAAGACTAATCGCATTCGCCCAAATGACCACTAATACTATTAAATATTAGTGTTTCACATGTCATTATATAACGCCTGTAACCCAATCAAGCACAAAACTGCAATTTGTATGTTATTCATCAATGGCTTTCCGTTTATAGTTGCTCTGATAGATAAATTCAGATTTAACCTCCCTTATCCATGGTTTCACTAACTTACGTGTGTTGCGGAAATGCAGTAAGAATAATGCTCACAAATTACACGGAAATCAATTACCGATGGCAGTGCAAAAAACATCTACCAATATAACATATCTGTTTAATGGCTAATAATATTGATGAAACAGGCGTTTGTCAAGTTCTCAAAATATGTTGTCCATCACTTGAGAAAATGTGCGTGTATCCTAATGCTAATCACTTATCGCGGTAAGGTTCATTGTGTATTTTTGAGCAATAGTGTACGTTTCATATGTGAAACAGTGGTCGACATGGAACGATTGATGTCAGCAACAGCATAGTCAATATTAAATTACAATCATTCCGGAGAACGATTCATTGTTTGTATACGAAAGACTTAACGATATTCACTTGGTCACATGATATAAGTTACGCGTGGAGCACACACGGATACATTTCAATTGCTTAATGGAGGAAACCATCGAAATGTCTGCCCATACTAACAAAGTTTACACATGCTTATTTCTACCTCAATGTATCAACTCGTCAGTGTGTGTTACGCATCAATTCACATATTCACCTTGCAAATGCCTGACCTACTTCGCTCAACGATGCATTTATGTGGCAATACCCATTTCGAATTATTACATAGTGTAGTTTAGTGATATTGTCATGCCCATGTGACTCATTTTCGTAGTCCAGAATGGGCGTCAAAGTGCACAAGTGAATGTAGCCAACCGTTCAAGCTTTCACAAAATAAGCGCACTAACGGAATCACCCAGTTCTTCCTCAGCATATTAAACACAAGCAAACATGTTCCTGTTGATATTATATTCTAATGAAATCGGATTTATTCATGTTAAAAGGTAAGTCATTCGATTCGGACTATTCTCGTATGCTTATTGACGGTCTAATTCAGATTCTTGATAAAGCAGCATACCCATTTCTGTCCACACAGTATCCTTGCAATTTATACAAAACACAAAACCAAGCTGTTGATTTTGTTTTCACACGGATGATGTCGACCAGGGTTGTACATCACATGAAGTTCTCATGTTGAACTTTGTTTCATATGATTATTCAGTTCGACTCGGCAAGAAAAATCGCTCACGCAGAGACAACAGTGATATTTCGTACTTGGTCAAACGGATGAAGATGCATGCTGACGGTTTGATCTGCGTTCTGCGGCGGAGAGCAGTAACAGCTCTTAACCAGATTCACAATGACACTGTACACAGTGTCCTCAATTAAATAATTTACTAAATCGCCTTCTTGGTTTTAAAAATTATTTCTTTTATCTAAACACACATTATGCATTAAATAAATTCTATGATGACGCTAAACGTATTCAGATAAAAATAAAGACAAGAATTTGATCACCAAATCAAACTTTATTATATAAAAATTATATTTAAAATGTAAAATGTAGTTTGGAAGCTAGCCGTGGTGAAAAAGAAATTGCAAAGTATTCATCGAGCCAATGACATTTCGCTCACATGAGAAATAGCACGATCTATTTTATTCAGTATTCGTTCGTGAACCTGAAGATTTGAATGTACACCAAGCATGCGAGGTAGCCAATAGCTGCGGATCGAATTGAATCGTTTTGAAGGAGGATAGCATTCAATTGATTGCGCCATCCAATGCAAAAAACGACCGCTAGGAAACAATAACCAAACTGGTAAAAACATGAGAACTTCTGATGAGCAAGAGGACATGGCTTCATACAGGCGAACAAGTGAAGCTAATTCCGAGTACAGGATTTGAAGCTCATTCAGCTGATGGACAAACGAAATAGAGAAATGTGAACATGAAGGATTTCTCGAACAGAAAATTTTAGCTTGATCACCGATTCTTGTGTAACACCTGCATAAATTGTCTAGGATACATTCTAACTGATCTGTACGATCCAGGAAGCCATTCACGTGTTCAAATGTTACGAGAAAACAAGAAAGAAAAGCAAGAAACATTGAATTGTACCGTACCGAATAGCTCTGTTGACATGATGTATTTCGGTGACAGAGGCTCAACACGATCAGAATCGGTCGCATATGATTTGGATATTTTTCAACACATGTGATATCCACTTTGAGCGAGTCACGAAGGAAATTGAGTAGATTATTCTGACCGGAAATAATGTTCATCTGGACTTCAGGCAAGATGATATCGAAGGTACCAAGCTCCATTCCTTCACGCCGATTCTCTACAGGCCTACCATCATTCAAACCACATAATTTGTTTGCATTACCCAGCTGAAGTTCCATTTGAATCAACATACTGTAGAATACAGCACGCAGGGATAACGACACGTTGTAAATGGACTTTTGTTGCTCTATTTGTTCGAACAAAACACGCAACGATGTGCCTCCACGAACGTAAATCGCATCCAGTAAATATGTACTAATATTTCCTTTACGAAACTGTTCCACCAGAAGAGAAGACCATCGGTAAAATAGCTCATTTCTGCTTTGTGTTGTGACTACTTCACCCGATAATAACTGGCATATTTTCTTTGCAGCGTTTTCAATTGAATCCATTTCGTCACATTGTGACATTGTCGTAGAGTTTTGTGGTAAGCGCGGAACATGCTTGTCACTCACCACGAAGTTGCTCGGCACTATTTCCATTAAATTACACAACTCGTAGCCAGAAGCATTGGGGTTAACAAGATAGGTTTTCACGCAACCAATGATCTCATTTACAACAGTTTCGAGTGCCTCATTGCGATATAACTGCAGCAACTCCCGAACACAGCAAAATGTATCCGAACCAAAGTTACTCAACCACTTGAAAACACTGCGAATATCTTTAGGTCCGCAGTGATTTCCGGTTAGACTGACATTCGTGATCGGTGATGTCACATCGTTACCAATCATGACTGCGATAAGTGGAAGCAGCGAAGGGTTAAACGCACTGAATGAACATTTAGTTGCTGAATACAGCTGCGCGATCATAGAGAAACATTTGTCATATGTTTGTCCCTTACAATGATCACACAAACCTTCTCGACACATTGGCGTAGCATCAAGGGTATCCAACAGTATGAACTGCAGATTTGTTTCGGAATCAACCGATCGAAACAGAAAGAAATCAGAATCGTTACTCAACACGGGACAATCCAGGAATATGGCCAACTCAGCCGTCGATTTGTCTGCTTCTCCATCACAAGTCAAATGCGGCACTTTGTATTCGATCAATATTTGCATGACTGTTTCGTAGGTCAAAGAAGGGCAAATATCAGGAACCGGTCGATAATGTTCAACATGCGACGGTCTAAGCAGGCGCACTTGATTAATTAAGCGATTCAGGGGTTCAATACGTCGTCTGTTCTTTTTGAGTAGATTTCCAAGTTTGGTGCCCTATTGAAACGAAAAGGGGACAGAAAGTGATGGAAAAGTCGTAACAGTTCAACATCGCAGTAAATCGTGGCGTTAATATCATTTGCATGAGAATAATCGATTTTTTCACTACGCAAATTGCCATGAATGATTAAGGTATATATTATTTTGTTATCTAGTAGAGAATAGGGATCTAAGCACCTGTATTAGGAAAAGGTGAATATTATATAAAGATTTCACGTATTGCAAATCGCGTTTCCTGTGATATAACTTAGACGCAACACTTGCGAGTACTGATAGGTGTCGCTCAATCCGTATATTGTGTGAATACGAAATAAATTACGTCGAAATGTGTGTTGAACTAACCTCTTTTGAATGGCACCCATCGAAGAGAAATATTGGTGAGATGCGACACTTGCGCAATCGTTTTAGGAAGTCACGAATGCAAAGGTTAAAATCCATGTACTCGCCACCATAAAGTTTGGTAAATCCATATTTTCGATGAAGGTAATTGATGAAATTCCACGCATCGATCACCACTCTGGTGTTGTGCAATTCGAATGACGAGAAATTGTTTGGATCCTGTTGGAGGTATGTGGATAAACCCTTTACACCCATAATGAGCTAAAACTGATAGAAACACGAAATGGTTATTATATTTAAGCAGCTCGAAAGTCCAACATAATATAGAGGATGTGAAGTGTAATAACTCGGAATGCTAACCAAGAGCTCTTGTAAGATATGCACGACATTGCACCCCGGTTTAATGTTCCAGTCCAAAAATCCATCTACAAAACCCACAAATAGCAGAATTCTATTTTCATTATAATCTCATGAGAAAGCTTCGAGCGACGTCAGGCAGATGAAATTGATCGAAATCGTTAAAATGACACAAAACATGTCCAAATCTTAAGGATTGGAACTTCGTGTGACCGAGAAACATGACTTAATCCCATTATATATCCCATGTTTTTATCATTGATTCGCACTTTATGCACTTAAGTTTGATTCACGCACTGAATGATTAGGGATACTGGAAAGTAAAAGTAAATTCAAACCTATGTTTTGTGGGCTCAAATCCTCATTCCATACACAGGACTACGTTATTCTCCTGTAACAAATTTTCGACACCTAATGAGCAAATGGCTAATCACAGGGCGAACATTACTTAACTTGTATTTTAGAGGCATCCACAATTGTGACAAACAATCTTGGAATATAATTGTTGGGCTTCGGCGGAAGACGACAAACTCCACCGACCTAATCATGTTTAATTGCTCGAGACATTAGCTTTCGGCGCTTAGTGGTGGTATGGTAACATCTTGTTTTGTAGGAACTGGGATAACAAATGCTTTCAATTTTAGTGTGCTAGTTTGTGTATAAACGATTTGGACTATGAGAAATCAAGCTCTGTCAACAGAACAATGCACATATAAAGTGCAAAACGTTTATCGAATGCAGAATCGATATATGCTAGCTAATTACACAAAACAATCTAAATGTTCCATAGGATTGCTATCTGGTTGCTGTCGGCAGGGAAATTGAAGTGTTTCGTTGAATCACTCCGTAATCGCAATCGATAAAACAAAAGATAGCGGAATTTGTTCAGTCCGGTGATTGATATTTCCACCGTTACTGCAAAAGAGATAAATCAAAAATGAAGGGTTATATGGCACGTTTTCAAAACTTGGTCATCATTTCTTGGAGGCTGTCATCGTTATTTCACCATTATGAACATGAGCCAATGAAGTCAGATGCGCCAGCGTAAAAAGTATAAATAGATATGAACAACGCACATGATAAATTCACATGATATACTGTTTGGAGATTTACTTACTCTCACTTACTCATAAAATAATATAGATTGTAATAATAATAGTATAATAGTATATACAGAGTATAGTGTACATACATAGAACTTAATCGTAATATGTACGAATATATTTATATTACAACGTTTTGCCCTTGTTCAACACCGATGAGTCTAATGCTGTATTTTCCAAGATAAATAAGTACCAAATATCTAACACTATATTCTAGTTATTTCTATAAATATTATGTTTTGTAAGAAATAATTGGAAACGTCAAACATCTTCGCTTCGAGGTCATTAAACAGAATTTAAAAATCAAGACTTGTTACATTTTAACTTCATTTAATTTGAAATTTTAAAACTTGATTTCCCTCAGACGCCCTTAACTTCTTGACTCACATACACTGATGTTGTTATGTACTTAGAAAAAGCGCTTCAGATACTCTCTTAACTGCATTAACAAATTAGAGACTGGTCAGAATGAAAATGGTAGTTTTTAAATCCCAAAATCTCTAGAACATGTATCCTCTAATCTACGCAGCAATAAGCGTGACAATTTGCTGAGTCCTTCATGACTGCACGGGTAGACAAAGCTACCCAAAAGTGGCAGTCTCAAGAAAGATTCATGAACGCTTCATCATCATCACAGACAGCATTACATCGGTAGCACGTATCGAATGCTTAACTGACACACAGCCATGAAAACGTGAAATCTTAAAAGATGGGGAAGGGTGGGACTTAAATATCTACGGATTCTATAGAAGAACAATGATCACAAACGAACTGGAAAGCGGTGCCTACACCTCGAATGGAACATGCATTCAAACAAGTTTCGTGAACGAGTAGAGCGACATCAGCATGGCAGTTTCCTTGCGGCTCTCCAATTAATTGGAATCGGTCAAACAATGGACGGTAGCCCAGGTCGTAAGGCGTGGCACTACAATAGTTATAGTATGGGGTTCAACTCATACACGTGGCAGAGGATATGCACTGCTGATGAGCTCTAATATAAAAGCAAAATTCTAGTCCAGTGCTTCCATTATGGACCACCATCATCAAATTTGTGAATATTTCAAAAGACTTGGCACTGATCAGTTTCCAATAAATTCAGTAATCTAGAATCAAATCCACATAACTCAGTAGAGATAAACTTGACGGGTATCTAGGAATCACCATTTCTGATAACCTAACCTGAACTCTTCATCTCAATTTTATTCTTATTAAAGTACACAGGATTTCATTTTACGTGGTTTTCTCTTTTCTTTGTGTAATCTGCTAGTTAATAATCTACTTGCTAATAATTTCTAGGCACTCTACATCGAACTAGCGAAAACCAAATCTTTTTTGACAACTCAATCGACATACATTATATCAACATCTCGAACCTCACTATATCAACGACTACTTATCCCTTTCGCTTTAAGATATCTTTGTCAAATGAATGTGCTCATTTAACAATTGAGATTACATATATCGAGTTGATATTTATTTTATGGAGTGCCGTGTTTCTAAATTTATTTGCTTTAAACATTATTTTAAGGGTATTAATTCGAATATTTTCACATTATGCATTCAAATTCAAAAGTTCATTCATCCCATTCGTAATAGCATAACAATATCAGATATTGTGAACGATTGTAACGAACAACACTGTGTATAGCGTTATCTTCCAAGCTGAGGCAGCACTGACACTGATGTCGTCTGCCGAACGTCAATCACCCAAGCAGCGTGCAACGGGATATCGATGTGAGCGCTGCAGGAGAGATTGTGCCTCTTTCAACGAACTGCTCAGTCATCTGAGAAGCTCGGGAACATAAAACCGCCATACGAGTGCGATATGCACGCATGGCTGCAACGACTGAAAGAGGCAGATATTGTATTCCATCTACCTCGAACATATTTATCAATAGTAAAGTATATTTAATTACTCCACGTGCAACTAAATGCACATCAACCTCTAATTAAGAAGGCCGACGTTGTTAGCTAAGCATCGTCATTTCACAATGAGACTCACCGCAGTCCGATAGCTTTCTGAACAAATCTTCCATCACAGTTAACATCAATATCTCATTCAAAACAAGTAAACAAACCAATGGCCACATTTCGCACATTTTTGTTTTGTTGAAGTCATAACTATTATCACATCCCCGCCGAGGTAAGAATTCCGGCTTTAAGGTCAGCATATATCGATCGATCGTTCATTTTATGATGTGCTCTCGTTGCACTTACTACTGGTTTTTCCGCACCAAACGACAATCAATAAGGCATTGTTTTGTGTCTGCTTTACATAAAAATTGAACGTTAAGTTCAACCTTGAATGAAGGAACATCATTTTATCTCACCAATTTGTGAATCTTGAATGAGTTCAAGTTTTCAAATATCTCGCTTCCAGTATGTTTGCCAATGGTCACGCAAAAGATTACGCGAAGTTATGGTTTGGTCGAGGGCATAGTGATTAACTGCAACTGTAACACACTTATTTGCACAGGCCCGATATCAGGCTCAAAAATAAAATGCATGATTACAAAGCAGTGATACGCCATGTACTAATTTATGGATGGAGAGTTCACAGAATGTGACATCCTTTGAAGTGTTCGGCCTAAGGTGCCTTAAGTTATTTTTGGGAGTGAGATATACTGACTGAGTGTTGAATGCTGTCGTTCAAATTAGACGCAAATAAGAAACGCATAAACTAAGTTTTTAATGAATCGGTGAGAGTAGTTTTCTAGTAACGTTTCGCTTCAGACTCAGAAGCTTCGTCAGACCAAGGTTGTCAGCACGAAGAGAGATCAAGCTTAAATATCATTCACCTGACCAATCCTAAGCCGGTTAAGAACCACGCATTCGATGGTGGGTTCTCCGCTCGTTAAGATAGACAGGCGCGTTCAATATCAACTGACGCACCACCACATCAATGTGCCGTATAATCCCTAATTGTTTTGGTCTTGTCAGGTGTGAATGGCATCTGCTGACAGATTACATCGATTACGTATTCTACGTATACTATGGGTCACGCACTGTAATGCTTACCCGCTGCTGAACCCGACGGCAGATTGTCGAGATATCAACCCCTACCGCTATATTGACTACATTCTTACAAGCCTTTGTTATCTCAAACGCCTTAGCGTGAAGTCGTCCAATGTATGGTTTTATTCCCCGCCTTATCACCTGTAAGTCATAAAGAACAACGCTGTGCACTACTAGTGTCAGCTAGTGCTTAAATTCTGACCAGTGATTAATATTCACCGGAATTGCTTGGCTGATACCGATTCGATTTTTGTGTTCACTTATCCTTATAGTGCGTTCTCTGGAAGTTTGCCAGATGGATACTCCAGTGCAACCATTGCAGTTGATTTTATATGCGCAATTCGTCGCGCAACCTGAAGGTTTTT
>JACCGJ010014713.1:0-79524 GCA_013407085.1 Atriophallophorus winterbourni
CAAGATCAGCATTACCACCAAGATCACACTTTTCATCACCTTAGTAAATGCAATAGTACTTTACGAATCATAGACAGGGAGAACCACAATAAACCATCGTAATAAAAATCGAGGTCTTCATCAACAACTGCTTCAAGAAGATCCTAAAGTTTCGATGGGTAAATAAGATCAGCAATGAAGAATTGTGACAACAAACGAAGCAGCAGTTTGCTTACACACACATCATTCAGAGAGGCTGTTGATGGATTGGCCATACCTCAATCGAACATCGCCAGATAATCCCTCACCTGGAACCCCCAAGAGAAGAAGATGAGAAGGCCATCTAGAAATACCCGGCGGCGAGACCTGGGTGCAAACGCCACGCAGATGGGCAAGACTTGAGGAGAGCTGGAGAGACTCTCTCAGAATTGTGATGCCTGGAGAGAGACTGTTGGCGGCCTATGTCCCAGACGGGACCAAAGGCGAAAGTAAGTAAGTAAGTAGTGTGATGAAGATGCAGTTATCGGTTCGTTTCCCGAGAGTGGGTTGGCAGTACAAAATTAATTACATTTGTTTACCTTTACTATATTGATTCGAGACAAATAAAAATATAAAATGTTTTTGATAACCAGGCAAATTTTACTGAGAATCTAACCGTCTGATAAAATGTATCAACTGGAATTTACATTATTCATATTTTTCTTAGTTCGTTTTCGGTATTTTTGATCACGATTGAAATCGTCCATTGAAATCGCCGGAGCATCATTTTGCTCACGCATTTCACTTTAATTCTTTTGCATTACGAGAAACAAGAAAATAAATAGGAAGTGTTGTACCAATTGATGTATACTCAGTATTAATGCAAATTTGAACTACGTCACCCCTCAATTTTCAATTTTACAATAATTAGATTAAAGCAATCTCCCAATAGGTAGAGAAACATTTTAAAATCAACTCTTTATTTTTAAATGGTTTTCCAGTACTTCGGAAATAATTTCGCGATGCTCAGAGATTATTGTATCAAATATCGTCGTTTGTTCAATTACATCCAAACATGATGCAGAAAGCACTTTCATTTATTTTTATTGCTGCTGACATTTAACTCCCCCAAACCACTGTCGACTATTGAATTTTGATTCCGGCGGACACCTGAAATTATCTGGAAATCTAAAACAAAATCTAGTATTAAGCGAAAAAATTCATTTATGTAGGCATTTTCATCACACACATCCGACGACCGGTTTTGTGCTGCTTGCTTTCATCATGATCCGCTTGGCATTAAACAGGTCTGGTCCGTACAGCAATACCAGTTTCCAGAAAAACACTTTTGGTCAGATTTAAAATATTTTAGTTAGGTCAGGTAACAACAAAATTTGGTCAATTACTTGAGATTCACCGGTTGACACAAATCCACATCAAACCTCTGTTTATTAACGGAACAGTGATTTTGAAATCCAATCTGGTCTAACACACCACCTCTGTATAAATTCAACCAGCATCCACGAATGTCTCCCTGACTCAACGAAATCATGTTCGGAAAATTTTTTAAGTGGTTTTGTGGGACCAACAGCAACAACCTGATCTTATCCGGAACTCCGCGTACCATCGTTCAAAATGCGTTGTGTTCGTTAAAAACGCAAGTATTTAATCATAGTGAAAAGAAACGTCCACACTAAAACATTATCAGTGATATATTATGAAATATCGGCGCACGAATTTTATGTACGAAGCGCATGATTAGATATCAGACAGTCAGAATATTTTTTGCCGTACTGAGACTGAAACATGAAATTTTATAAGATTTTATCGGTGTTGCACACAATATCAAAGCGTTCCGGAAAATCAATCATGTCGAACAACTTTCGAGTTGATTAACTTAATCCAAAATTTTCCAATAAGAATCGTTTTAGTCACGGTGTAGATACTCCCAATCTTTAATTTTGGTTTCTTAAAACTTCATTCCGGAAAGCGAGGGCAACCGCAAGTTTGAACCATGTCATTATTCCCATCCATGGAATATTATTCCCATCAACTGATTTGGTTAAAATGTCCTTGGGTACATTTTAGATTTTAGAAATTAAAATGATCGTTTACCAGGGAAAACAACTGATAACAATGCATTAACCAATATAAATGTTTCACCAAGCAATGTCATTTTTCCTTAACAAGCACAGCATTGTTTCCCTTGATTATAACGAAAGGAATCAATCATAATTCGCATTATTCTACATTGTATTGATTCTGTCAAGCTGTCATTGATATACTATCAACAAATGAGCTATTTTTTGTCAAGCTTAGACGTTTAAGGTTCCTGCCAACGTTTATTACTGGAGCAGAAATAATGGGATTAGATATGATTTTATTGCTTGGCGAAACCTAATAGATGAAGGATAAGGAAAACGGTTGACAAACTGCTGTAATTAACCAGATATTGATTATAAATAATATCGTTTCTGGAAAGTTTGTTACTATTAAATCTGACCGTATTATCATGGAAGTCAATTCATGGTAGATGATCGTCATGCTGGTTCAATGTACATCAGTATTTGATATGAACCTACCTTCTAGACATTTTATATGCTTTTTATCTCCCCTTTATTGAACAAAAGTGAAATGGGCAATGTGAATTTAATGTGTAGTTAATGATAGATATGAACAAATAAGTATATATATAGATTAATATATATATATAATATATTAATATAATATATATGGTTAAAGGCATTATCCAGTTCATAATATAGAATTAAATAAGTCTGCACGCGCTGAAATTCATCTTCATTTTAAACAGCTCAACGATTTTGATCGATTTACAACGACTCGCTTGATGATGAACTATTCAAAATAGCAGAACTTTCCGACAATCGATATTTTGGGTCAAGCGTTGATAGGGTTGTTACGTTGCCTCCAGTTTAATTGCAATTGTATTGGGTGGCGTTGTTCAAACGTTTTGAACTTACTATCCCTAGTTGTGTGTTTTCAGTTACAATAACATCCTGCAGCCGGTTCCTGAATTTTTCACGCATCAATTATTCACGATTCGGATGTCGCTAGGGTTTTATTCACCATCAATTTGTTATTTGAATTCACTGATCAATCGAAGTTACACGAGTGCCATGGTTAAATGGGGTTCGTACAACGAACCACAGTGTTCAAATATCAAATCACAAATTGATTCCAGGTCAAGTAAATAAGGTACTTAAAAATGACTAAAGTTAAGCGTTACGCACATCCTCCGCGGTTAAAGCGGAAGCATTTTGTGTTTACGAAATTTTTTCGGTTATTTAACACGCCAAATTAAATATTCCGTATCGACAATTTTAATTATACAATTTTTAACTGTTCTATTATTTTAGTGATATTCTAATGAATATATTGAAAGAAATCTTCTCCGTTAATCTTAATGAAGAAAAGTTGCACCTGTTGTTCGATTTCAAATTCACTGACTGCAGCTGCTTTTAACTAAGAATACAGATACGCCGATTTGGCCGATTTCGATTTTTAGATGAACATCTATTTGAAAATCAACTTGTGTTGTAATATAATAATATTTTAAAGTCTTGGTTTAAGGGATAATAAATTTTTATACTTCTGGTTCTGCGATGGCACATTACCTGTGAGTTTTTAAATGAAACCAATATATATTTTATTATATTTTCCAAAATAATTCATCAGGTTATATTTGAAGCCAATTACAAAATCAACTGTATATGTTATGCACTTAAATGCAAATTTTCGCGAGTTACTTGATTCACTTATTATGCAACGTTACTTTGATGTCTAATCATGACTTTATTATTAGATTTGTTTCAATCTGAACATTCCTAATTTAAAAATGACTTAACGTACTCAATGTTACTAGTTTTCCGCAACTATGCAACCATATTTCTCATAAATACTTCATGTTAATCACTACATTGTACAAGTTTTCAATCAATTTTTAATCTATCTAAACTAATCCGTTCTCGTTATTGAATTACATGCGACAAAATAGCCTTTCCAAATCAATAATCTCCTTATTTTATCTGAAGTTTGCGAATGATGATTTCCCTGTTCCTCAAATATACCGAGGCTTTTCACACGAAAACGAAAATTTGATATTTTTTACAGATAAATTAAAAATAGGCTTAACTCGAAGCACTGTTTGTTATTACAAATATCTACTAAATGATCAAATTAGAGAATTAGAATTTTTCATCATCATCATCATGGGTTTGAACTTTATCTACATATGTTTGGGAACAGCTGATTGAACAGGTTGGTAGTACCAACCTCATTTAACAATGGCATACAAGCCATTCCCCCACTGTTTCAAGTTAATGCTGATCCTGATCCTACTGTCCCTACCTGATGAGTGCAAACAGCACGGAACCGGTCATGGGGTGTGTGATGGAAATGCATGCAAATGATCATTTTTCTTCATGATCATCGGTTTGAACCGTATCTAAATGTGTTTGGGCACATGCGATTGGCCTGGTTGCTCGTACTAACTTGTTTATATGAAATGGAACCAGACTGCACAAGTAATAAACTGCAAAGCAATCCGTTTGAATGAAATTCACCCGGTATGGATGCATAGGTATGAACCTGTTGGTTATGACACCTTCATCAACAGTGGTATCAAATTTCAGATTTTGTTTTTCATTTCTCCGCTTCACAAAACTGGTAGTGGTGTGTGATGAAAATGCATGTAAATACGGATTTTCGTTTCTCGCCTATGTGATTAACCCATTCATATTTAGGTGTGAGCACGTGTTTGAACAGGTTGCTCGTCCCAGCGACTTAAAAGTTCCAAATTCATTTACCATCTCTCCATCGTTTCAAGTTTAGCAGATCCTGATCGCACTGTCCGGTGCCCTCAATTATCTGGTAAATATGTTCGACCGAGAGTAGTGGTCATTGATATTACGTTTGATTTGTTGATTAAAAAAATCATAATACGGAACTGTCCAATCATGTACCATTAAAACAATTCTGTTTTCTGAGGCTAGCGTTCAAAAAATTCAAGATTGTTTTCGGAACCATGCGTTTCAACAAATTAGAATCCGCCATCACTATTGTCTGTGTTGTTGCTCGCAGCCTTGTCAAATTTCGTCATGCTACGTTGACAAATGACAGGCTGCGCGCCGCTAGATTCATCACGGGACGGGAACGTAACAATATCGATAGTCAAAACAAGACGAGTGACATATTTCTTGAACTAGCAGACAAGTGCGCATTGCCAAAGTAAAGAAATTATAGATTATTTGTCATACAAGAATGTTGATAATATTTCTCTCGTGATGAATATCAAAATTATATTTTCGAGCAAAACAGTTGATTTTCCTATATATAATACACATTATGAACAAATGAATTTTGAAATAATTGTACCTTTCTTTAGTAAAGCATCGAATGTTATTTTAAAATGTGCATGTTGTTTTCAATCAAAACACCAGAATACAGCCTTGAATAGCAAAGTAAAACATTAGCAGCTAACATGATTTGGAAGATAATTTATACCTCTTTAAATACTAACAATAGTTCGCATGGAAGTTTATTGTTGTTGTTTACCTTGGTCTACTGAGTTCGATTTAGACTATCACCATCATAATTTACACAGCGTTATGCAGTCATCTGAATCACCGAGGAGTGCATGATTTCAATGATTTTTTTATTCAGCAAATTTATAAACAAATCCCACTCCCCCATAGCTTTACAATGTCAATTCAAACTGTGATCTTCGATTTCGGAGGTAAGGGTTAATTTACCGGATTCCGAGGGTCAGCCAAAAGCATAAAATAACTATTTTAACTCAGAGTTAACTATCCTAAAAGTCATCACTGATGTAATTAGACACACTGATCACGATAAAGGAGAACATAAGCAATTTGAAAACTGTTATCCTATTTCTAGTGTGTTTCTCTAAATTGCAGAAAAAATATCCAGATAAATGTAAAAGCCCATCGAAGAGGTTAATTTTTTAGGTATTTTGGACAAGAAGTTCCTATTGACAAATTTATCTTGATAATAATGAATATAAAACTTGATTGGGGCATTTAAATCGCCGTGCACAGCATTAACTTTTCCAATACTTTATCGGTAAATTCTCACGCTACCTGTTTCTATATTTATCGTGTTAGTGTATCAAGGAAGAAAAACTTTGACGCGCACATTTTAAAACAGTTACGTGGTATCGAGTTTTAAAACGAAAATTCTGAACTAAATGTTCGGATAATGGATTCTTCAAAACCTGAATCATATATTGAAACAATCAATAAAAAAGAAAAAAACATCGTGCAGGCTGTCAAATCGCCCTTCGCTGATGTCAGGCTATTTCTAGAATACACCTACCTTATATTTCATCGTTTAATATTCGTCTAAGTATGCTTAAATTTCAAAACTGCTCACTTCAAAAAGTTCAATGCATACCGGCGTGGCTGTTTCAAGAAACCTGGCTTCACTTTGCTATTGACAATAAGTTGGTTTCTATTAAAGTTTTCTGTGGTTTTCAAATCGACTGGTGTTCTTATAGCAAACAGATTTTTACTGTTGGTAAGCCTGACATACCTTGCTTAGCCGTCCAGCGCGAAATTCGTCATATTTCCTATTATCAATCACTTATTTTGATAAATACTTATATCTTCCAAAATTGTCAATCTGATACTTTTCATGCATCCATTGATTAACTCCACATCAAACTTACTACTCTTCAAAAAGTTTTGATTCTACTTGTTGGTAACCTCAATAATTCTAATTTATTTACGTTTTCTCTCTTAAAATGTTCATTTCTCAACACATTCTGAGGCCTGTCTGGATTTCGCTTTCACCAATGCAACCAAAATGTTTTATGCTCGTAAGTTTGCTTTCATCAGTAATTCTGACCGCTGTGTTATCAAACTTCTACTAAACATTTATTGAGGTATTTGGCAAAAATTCCTAACCCGATGCTTATGCGGAAAGGTTACTACCACAACTTGCGAACATTACAGTATTTTATCCCTCAGGGACATGTTGATACCACTAATTTCGATATTTTTCATAAACAGGATTTCTCCAAAGAATGTAATGTTGTAACATCCTATCTCAATTTTGTTTGGACATTTGTTATCGAAAAGAAGCATTTTTGTTATTCCTCATCTTTTTTCACGCCTAACTAAAGCCTCTACGCAGATTATAAGAGAAAGCCTTCAAAAAACATGATCGAAATGCTGTCGCGTGACTTTCCCAGTCATTTAATCTTGAAATTCGACGTCTCGACAAGGTGTATACGAATTCAATCCTTGGCACTAAAGAGAGTTGTCACTTATGGCGTGCGCTTAAGTAAATTTGCGAAAAAGACAATGAAAAATCTCCATCTATCTTCGACATAAATTCCTTGAATAAATCTTTCGTACCCTAAATGGCTGATAATGACCGTAAAAAGAAATTCTTAACACCCCATCTTTTCCGATTCATCCACCACCAACGTATCTGAGGCCTTTTTTCCACTTTCGGCTTTCTTACGCTCGAAGGCTGCAGTACCAGATAAACTCTCTCCCATTGAATTAAAGGAATAAGCTGGTGTAGTTTCGGCACCAATCGCATCCTTTTCCACTCGTGGCATGGAAAGAGCAATTATATATGGCTGTTGGAAATCTGTCTGTATAAACCCGGCTCTTAAGAAAAATCCTAATGAATTCCGCCCGATTGCGTGCACTTCGCATTCGATTAAATTAGTTTAATTAGTTGTGTTACAACTAATGGCTTCT
Source organism: Atriophallophorus winterbourni (assembly GCA_013407085.1). Classification (NCBI taxonomy): domain Eukaryota; kingdom Metazoa; phylum Platyhelminthes; class Trematoda; order Plagiorchiida; family Microphallidae; genus Atriophallophorus; species Atriophallophorus winterbourni. The sequence continues at coordinate 7,710 of JACCGJ010014713.1, forward strand.
ATTTGTCAGGTACATGATGTTTATCAGTTTGTTTACCGTAAGAATCGTTCATATTTAACGTTTTCTTGACAGCAATTCGAAAGCTGTACAACTTTGTTTTCTGGATTATACTAATGCGTTTAGCAGTGTTGTACGAAATTCCTTACTCCAAAAACTATCTGAATCTGGTGTTCCATTAAACATTATTCATTGGAATGCATTCTACTTCGAAGGTAGTCCTCAATATACTGTCGTGAATGGCGATACCGTGCGATACCGATTTCGTGTTGTGTTCTGTGGAGTGCAATATTTTCCCCATTTTTATTTTTTATTTATTCACTATTGCATCGAACCACAAGTCAGGTTGACAAACATGTCATAGAATCAATGATTACAAGCATTAGTCAATGGTCATCCACAGTTGGTATAGCTTTGAACCCACAAAATTGCAACGAAATGGTATTTTGCCACACGACTGGACATCGTTGTTTAGCTCTGCATCAAAACATTCCTTGTGTTTCATTCAATGGCACGGTGTTTGAAAGATGCAGTAGCTTCGAATATTCAGTCGTTGCAATATCCGGCAGTCTCAGCTGAACCAAGCACGTGACCACACAATTCTTAAAAGCTCACCAGTTGTCATTCTATGCTATTCGCCTCAGTACTCTTTCCATCGCACTTCATGTAATCCAACATTTTTTCTTTTTTCTTTCATCGTTTCAGACCTATACATAACCCCTTAATTTTTCGTGGTCTCCTTGAAAAATATTTTTTGCTAATGAGAATCGAGACACTAATGTCGATCGTCACTTTCTTGAATGCAAATGACTGATTCAAATCATTTCTTCTGATACAGCCCATACAATGAACAGGACCCTTGTTGCCTGAAAGGTACTTTTCTTTAACCCGAAGCCAATATTTTATTCTATATTCAAGAACTAATAAATTTAGCAATTCTTTTGTTCATTACCTGGCTCGATAAATGTCTAATAAATCGACGGCTGTTTCAGAGTTGAAGATGCGACTTACTATCTGATAATTGATGTTGGGATTGTCATTTTTCTAACTTAGTTTTCTAATTTAATTCTCATGTTTTTCTACACCAGGTTAACCTGACAGTATTTTGCATCATGTTTAGTATTTATTGCGCAGTTTTTTGCCTGGATCGGGCTTGTGTGATTTCAAACATTTTACTTTCCAAAACATTACTGAGAAATTAATTTAATTGTTGAAACTTCGTGTACACCAATAAAATCATTCTCTTCCTCTTCTATTTCGATACGTTCTGAAAGGCAATATGATGAGCATTGATCAAATCTGTGAAAAAGCTTTACTATTGAGAATATTTTCACGCAGCATTTGAGAATTATCGTTGAAGATAATAATGATTAATCGATCAAATGATGGAAAGTGGTGCTTCCAATATTTTTTAAATATCTCCATATGAAAAATAACTTGCGCGTGAAATGATCGTGATATAACGTTTGGACAACAACAGTTTTGTGATTTAGGTTTTCAAAAAATATCACGCATCCACCCTAAAAATATATAAGAGAATATCAACTGTGAATTCAGCTTAGGCACATAGCCAAGAGACGAAAAGTGTAGAAAGGTATTTCACGAACTTTAATAAAGTAGAGTACTGAGATTATGAGTTCATTTAATGTTTTTGGGAACGTTGAAGCCGAGATGCTTGACATGTTTCTCTCTAGTAAGGTCTGTGGAATTATTGAGCTAATGGTCTGAAATGTGATGTGGTTAAGGGAACAATAGGGGTGATACATTGTCATACGTAGTGTGGTTGATCTTTCTGATACAGAGACCGAAGTTAAATGATAAAAAATTTACGATTTCCAAAATTAAATGTGGAAAAATTGCATTATTTATCATGTAAGTTGCACAATTTCTACATGAGCTGCCAGGTTTAACATGTATGATTTTCTTATGTCTTGTCACATCGATTCGTGATCCATCAAAACTATGAATTCCTGCTTCGAACTTCTGTCAATTTAAATCACTTAATGCTTCCGCGTTCAAAATGCATCATACAGCGTACATTAAATTAACTCATCTATATTGAAACTGAAATTTCAGTGTTTTGACGAAATTGATTTCAATTGGGAATAACTATAGTTTTAGTAACATTATTCTTCTAAAATTTGCAGCTCCAAGAAGAAATTTAATGTTCCAACCCATTATCTGTTTAAACATTCCGGTGTTCGTTTTCGTTGTTGCATGCCAGTGAAGTTGATAACAGCTCCAGCTCCAGCTGGTGTAATGTTCAAACTTAAATAAAATTACGCAACACAAAACTTAAATTTTAGTAAAAGTTTCTTTTTTATGAGCTTACACTATACACATGATCCAAGAGGCGTGTGTATTTGCTCAATGCCTTATGCAAGTATGAAGTTTGATGCAATATTATTATATTTCTTTGTGCACGCTACCATATAAACATTCGTTGGCTGAATTCATGATGGTTTTCTATCGCTTTTGCAAAAACGGCTACTGGAGCAGCACTCTGATGTATGGAATAACTAAACGGAAATAAAACTGCAACTTTGTTGCTGTGAACAAAATGTTTTCTTATAAACTTTTAATCATAAATTTAATTATGATTTACGATACATGTATAAATAATTCGAAAATAAAAATCAAGTAAACAATAAATAAACTAAATATAATAAGGTATTAATCATGTTAGTTGACGATGCTGTTGTAAATGATTTTGGATTTTTTCAGGTCTTAAATCTGAAGGAATTTTGGATATGTGAGCAACAAATTTTCCCTGTTTCTTTCTTTCTATCTTCCTATCTCTCTCTCTATCTCTCTCTATATATATACGATCTATTCAAACTTGACAGGTTCTAATCTTCTGATGAGATTCGCTGATTTTAGGAAAATAACTGAAACCGAGGATATCAGCAAGTTCTGGTCCATCGTGAAAATTTATGGCAGCACTTGTCAAGCATTCTTTTACTCATAAAGCTGCAGCATCAACAAGGAATCTAGAAGACGATATCGAAAAAGATCGAAATCAGGATGCAATGGAAATCATAAGCCAAAGCTGGTATTATACTGCTGACAGAGCTAGTGCATAAGCGGATTAACCTGAGGCTAATCGGATTGTAAGTGAAAGTTAAAACATTACAATATGTTGAATTATTGGCCAAGAATGCAAAGGCACGCTAACGAAGGATGAACTATCTTTCTCAGAATAAATTCATTGACGCTGATGATGGCTCAATAATTACAGCCACCGAACAGCTGACCATTATTATACATTTTTGTGGCATACGTCGAATCGCAATTGAAATGGCTGAATTTCTTTCGTTACTCAGTACAATTTATGACTGGTAAATTCAATAACAACACCTAGTTTATTAAACGCAAATGTAATGTGCTTAGATATGGTTTTATTTTGACAAATAACTTCCTGTTATTCTGCGATTCAGAATTTCCACTATTGACGGTAGGGTTGGTAGCAGGTCCTCATCTATGTCAAGAAAACATTGTATTTCTGGTTGTTTTAATTTTTTTTTACTTTGATTTCAGTTGCATTTATAAGCCAAAAAATAGGAGAATCTGTGATTTCTGCTAGCTCAACTAAATATCGCATCGGAACATACCCCATAGATTGTGAGTCTGGTAGTAGAGCGTTTCGTGGAATTTACTTATTTGACACTGAAAGAAATATTTGGTCAATTTTGTTTTCCGCGTGAAGATCGTGTATGCTCATGAGAACGGAGTTTGTAATGAATCTGACAGTGAATCTTCATCGAAGCAAGTGCGTTAGTTTGAACAGGATTTGGTTTAAATTGAATTTGCCTGATTAATCATAAGTTGGCCATGAACTGCTAGGGCATTATAGACACTGAGTTTGTAGATATTAACCCATGAGCTTAAGTAAAGCCTATTTGACCAGGGTAATATAGCTCCGTAGTGTAAATTAGGTGGATATTATCATGACTATAATGTCATACATAATTGATGGAGATTAAATTGGCATTGTGTTGTGCAACTAAATTTACTTCCGCATGATAATCCCTGCGCTGTCGGTTTCATTTGCTCCGAGCAATCTGTGATGTTGTTCGCAAAGGAGCGCATTCTAGAGATTCCCCATTTGAGCATATTCCATTTGTAACTTGTCTGAAAAATATTGACAGACATGAAAAAGGTTTTTCCATTATGCAAACTTATGTTGGATTTTCAAACGTTAATTAATCTGGCTTAAAATTCAACACTTTAATAAGTGATTTCACGCGATACAGATATAGCTTCAAAAACTTCAAAGCTGCCCGTCTGTTTTCGTCAGGCAAAAGTTTATGTAACTCATTACTAAGAAAGACGAATGAAAAGCGAATAAAAAAAGCATCCCTCAATTCTCATGCACAGTACCGATCGTTATTTAACTCAAGCTGGATATTTTCTGGACACAGGCCTTAAAGTGAATCTTGATAACATGGAAGTGATAAGTCTGGTGTGGATATTTTATATTAAAAGACTCCTGGATGATGTGGTTAAACTAATAACGGCTGCTAGGAATGCTCTCAGTGAGGTAAATGAGGCATGAATCTCTGTTATCTTTTAGGAACCCAATTTAACAGTGGTTCCGATGCCTTAGTTCGTTAGCAAAACTACTATACCCGATTCTTAAGCATGTTCCATCAATTCATTGTAAATGACCATAAAATAAAACGTTAATGTGTATGCAATGAATATCTGAATTTTTATTAATAACGTGAAGTATATTGTTTAGTACGCAGTTTAGATTCATGTTAATTCCGGCAAAATATTTTTTCATTTCATTGTTACTTATGTTCAATAAGTAGTAAACGGGAACGAATTTTCCGAACGATACCAAGATTATAAAAGCTAATTAGCATGCATCTCCATCACACACACCTCATGCGCTTGAAACAGTGGAAGAATGGTAACCAAGTTGCGCTTGTATGCCACCGTTGAGTAAGGTTGGTACGACCAACCTGTTCAATCACATGAGCCCCCACTCATGTGGACTGGGTTTAAAACCCATGACCATTAATATAAAAGTGCATGCATCGAGACCACACACACGACCGGTTTCGTGCATGCGCATGCGGATCCTGATCCTACTGTCCCTACAGTGCAAACAGCATGAAACCGGCCGTGGGGTGTGTGTGTGTGATGGAGTTGCATGCAAATAGGCTTTTAGATAGCTTTTAGATTAGTTTTGATAATCATCGCCCATTGAATTCGCTCTCTCTCAATTATAACTTATATGACATTGGCTCACTGATGTATTCAACATCATAGTTGAATAACAGGAGCGAAATGCTGAGTTGTAAACTGTTTACTTTAAAATAAAATCTTGCAAATATCAATCACTCGTCAACATTATGCTATGAATTGTTCCACTCTTTGAATCTAAATAAAATATTTCACTGTTTTCGCTTACCATTTCCCATCTATCAAGCATTGAAATGTGATAATAATATTGTTGTTGTTGTTGTTGGCCTCCGTCGGTCAATGTCGACCATGGATGTACATCATATCATTAAGATTTAAGCTACATTTCGAATATTCTATGCTATTTATATTAAAAGATCGTGAAACGCATTTTCGGACGTTTCCCACTACACTCACTCGCGAAATTACTAAACACTTACATACATCCTGTCGTTGACTACGCTGTACAAGCTTGGACGCCCTGGGTGGAAAAAAACATCTCGCTCCTCGAACGAATTTATCACAAGGCAACCAAAATGGTTACCGGATTGAATAATTTACCATTTGAGCAGCGACTGACCAGACTTGGACTGTGCACCCTCGAGCGCAGGCGTATCCTACACGACCTCACTCTGACATACCGAATCATCTACGCGAAATCCCACCCTCTCAAACACCTCTTCAAGTTTGGTCCGGTTGTCCCCACACGCAGCCACCCTTTGACCCTTCAAATCCCACACTCACGATTGAATTGTCGTCGTCACTTATTCGCTGTTCGTGTATGCTTCTTGTGGAATAGCTTGCCGATAGATATTGTTACCTCGGCGAACGAGCACATCTTTAAACAAAGGTTACGAAACCTTATGTTGAGAACTACTGCGTTGGCCCCTACCTATTGATGTCTATAAAATTTTAACGCACGGAACTACCGTCCATCCAAAGATTCTTTTCCCTCAGTCTGTGTTGCCATTGAGGATTATTTTTGCTCCACCTATGAAGAACACGGATATGATCATACAAGTAACGATTTTTTAATTTTTTTATACGTATATCCTATGGTACTGTACAGCAATTCGCTTTTTTAACCATAAATCTTGAATCTTGAATCTTGAGGGTGTGATGGAAATGCATGCAAATGAGCTTTTTACTTCATGGTCATGGGCTCAACCCCTGCTTACATAAGTGTGGACTCATGTGATTGGACAGATCGTACTAACCTTATCCAACAGTGGCATACAAACGCATCTTGTTTACCATTCTTCTAATGTTTCAAGCGCATGCGGATCCTGATCCTACGATCCCTACCTGCTGAGTGCAAACAGCATGAATACGAATTTTCTGCTTAACCTGCACGTAGACAATTTCTATGAGCAACTAAATTTATTTTATAACAATAACTTTGTACAGTTGCGGTAACCTTGCTCTGTCACCGTAATACGCGAAAACAGTTACAAACATATTGTTTTACTTTTTCGTAACAATGAATATATTCTGTATTTAACAATCTATAAAAATGCAATTCTCCACATGTGTAAAATTAACACGTACGATCCGATTGAATAAAATCCGATTTGTGTGAACAGGACAAATAATAAATGTAAAAAACATTCTTTACTCTATTTTATTAAGCTCTGCAGTAGAAGAATGAATAAATGGAATCTGATGCTTATATGGTTCAAAGTGTGCTTGCAAGTTTTGTTTATTCGTCGAGTTCGAAATAATATTTAGAAAAATTTCTTTCGACCTAGTGATTAAACGTCATGATGTTGGTATATTTTATGTTGATGTACATTAATTAGAATGACATGTAACGGAACTTTGTGAAATACCTTAGAATAATTCATGAGATTCAATGCTGGGTTTGTATATTTCTTATATAGAGGATACTCTGCAATGTTCCTTGCACAGTATAAATTAAGTTGGTAGATAGCTCATTAAAGACCATTCTTAATGAACACTTATTGCTGTTCCGACTATTTAATTATAAGAACCACATGCAAGATTTTATTTAGCATGAAAATCTGTAAAATTTAAACGCATCTAAATACTGCGCAACAGTCATAACACTTTTTATACAAGATCTGAAAGAACTGTATTTGTTCTTCATTTTAAATAACCAGAGTAGCAGCTTAATGCATATAAAATTAAATTTAAAATTCATTTGATTGACAACCTAACGCACATATAAAACACTCCCTGAGAAAGGCGAATCTATGCACCACTGTTTTAAAATATTTAAAAAAATTCTTATCGGAATTCATTGGTTGCATGTGCGTACTAACTTTTACCTGACATTCCAAACCATAAAAATTGTAATTAGAAATCTACCTCTCACTTGGAACGGATAAAAATATTTTATAATTTAAATAGTAGAATTTGTTAGCTCGAAGAATTTTCTGGTCGGCTTCGTATCGATTTCTGATATTCACCATTAAAACTTGTTCAAAAATACTAACGTTTCCATTTGCAACCATTTCACTTGTGAACGGTGAATGATATTGTCAAATTTCCCTCCCATTGTGAAGGTTTATTGAAACATATAGCCCAGTTCCGACTGCACTTTTGCATTTACAGTCATAAAGTTTTTTTAAAAATCGTTTGTTATGCTCGATTAAATCCTTTGATTATTACAACTTCCAACATTCAAAATGCGAGGTGTTTTAATCAGATTTATCATTCAATCCAGGTTATTGAGTTTATAAGTTTGCAGTGAGAAGATATGATATTCATTGTAAACATTGTAGTATAAAAGCCATATGAAGATATGGATATAATCTTTATCAATCCATTGTGACCTATAAAACTGATATTTATTTGCGGGTCCGATAGCACCATAAAAGATATAGGTTATATGATTTCACTCACGGAACAGGGTGTTAGACTGTCGGAGTTAGTTTCGACTGATTCTACTACCCTCGTTAAATCTCATTATAGTGCGATACCGTTACAGTTACAGAAATATGCAATTACAGCAAGATTCGAACCTGGAGCACCTGTGCCACCAGAGCCTCATAATATTTTTTGGCCAAAATAAATTCGTTGACCAATTGATAACCGAAATTTCTTACTTATCATACGTTTTCCCAAAAAAGTGAATATTACCATTCCAGCTTGTCTAGTGTTCTGAGAACGACATCCGTATTGTAAACGAGAAACAAAAAGCGCAAAAATAATTATTTAAAATTTAAACACATTTCGATTTGAGTTGTGAAATGCTCAGCAATTTATTATACCTAAAATGCGATGTTTCGGAGTTTTATCACAGATATTCAAATAGAACAGTGAATATGTTACTCCATAAAATCATCCACGAGCGAATTGAGTGGTTGACCAGAGAATCAGTATATGATTCGTTGTAGCTTACTTGAATTTGTTCTCCGAGCTTGTTAAGTTTGCATCGGACGTTTCGTTGTCAGACTAGGCAACATCTTCAGCGATTGTTTTCAAATTGACTGCTCGAAGTGGCACTGACGATGGTATTTGGCCGGCCGACCACTGGTCACGTGATCGCATGTGATTGATTGATTGGCTGCCTTTTCGGTTCTTCTTCTCAGTCGCATCCGTGCGTAGATGTCGTCCAAGCTCACGTGTTCGTTGATCGATCGTTCACCGGAGTGCCAGGCTTCAATGAACTGTCGTGCTGCTTTGTTATTAGCTCGACCCAAGATGTGGCAGTTATGCCAGTCCATCTCGTGATCTTCATTGTCGACGTGCGTTGATATGAGAGACTTGATGTCGTGACGTCGTACGGCTAGTTGATGCTAATGGATACGAGTTTTTAGTCTTCGACCGGTTTGCCCGATGTAGTGTTTGACACAGTGCGTGCACTGTATTTTGTACACTACGCTTGCGTTTTCATCTTTGGGTATTGCATCTTTCACTTTTGTGAGCACGTTACGTAGGGTTGCTGTTGGTTTGTGTGCGATAAAAATACCGTGAGGTCGTAGGGGTCTTGATGTCATTTGCGAGATGTCTTTGACGTCTGGTAACGCCGCCCGTTGTATAACATCAGTCTGGTCTTGCCTAGGGCGTGTCGTTAGGCATCTACGGATAAAGTTCTTCGGGTAAGCGTTCTTCTGGAATAGATTGTGTAAATATTGTTCTTCCTCTTTTTGCAGTGTGTTCTAGCGCGTTGAAACAACGTCCGAACGCAGCTTTTCTTGTGTGCTGTTGGGTGATTACTTTTGAAGTTCAAGATTTGGTCGGTGTGGCTCGGCTTTCTATAGATATTGGTCTGTAGTTCGCCGTTACTCAGTCTGGTGACTTGCACATCTAAGAATGGTAATTGACCGCTTGTTTCTTTTTCCATCGTGAACTGTATACCATTGAATACGCAGTTGAGTAATCGTGAAGGTTCCTCAAGTCTTGATCGTTTAATAATCACGAAAGTATCGTCCACGTAGCGTACCCATAGGGTGGGTTGTATCAATGGTAAAGAGATCTGCTCCAGCCTCTGCATTAAGATTTCAGCGATTAGTCCTGAGATTGGTGAGCCCATCGGGGTGCCTCTTATTTGTTCGTAAACTTGTCCGTTGAAGGTGAATTGTGTTGTAAGGCATAAGTCAAGCAATTCTAATGAGTCTTCTTTGTTAATTATTTCTCCATCGGCCATCATTCGTTCGTTCGAAAGTGATGCCACAGTTTGCTTCTCTAGGGTGGTGTCGATCGAGGTAAAGAGTGCGACAACATCGAATGAGACCATAATTTCGTCATCTTGGATCTTGGTTCCTTTGATCTTCTGTAGAAATTCTGCGGCTGATTGGATTAAGTGTTCTGACCCATGGGTAAGGTATAGTAGTCTTCTTCTCAATTCCTTGGATAGCTTGTATGAGGGTGCTCCTGGTAGCGATACAATTGGGCGAAGTGGTATACCTTCTTTGTGGATCTTCGGGAGTCCGTAAAACCTAGGTGTCGTAGAATCTTTCGGTTTCATACGAAAGTATTCGTCCTCTGTGAGTCGCCCCAATGTCCTTAATTTTTGCAGAGTATTTATGATTTTTCGTTCTAGTTTTTCTGTTGTAGCTGATGCAACTTTCCGATAAATCAGTGTGTCCTGGAGAAGTTGTTCTGCTTTCGCAATATATTCGGTTCTGTTCATCACGAATGTCATCCGACCTCTGTCTGCTGGTAGAATTACAATTTGTTTGTCTTGCTTTATTTTATTCAGGGCGTGACGTTCTTCTTTGTCCAGGGTGTTCGATATGATGTTGTTTGCTTTCATCATGGGTACGATTTTCTGAAGATACGCTCCAGAGAATCACTCCGAAACACACAGAACAAGAGACCGGGAACTGGATAAAGAATATTTCAGATAGACCCCTCACCGACACCGAACAAAGAGTACTGACGCGCGGCCTATACTTCAACTGCAAAAACGCAGACCCAGTCGAGTTCCTAGCATATCTGGAATCAACGATGAAACGGGCTGGCCTAACACCGGAAACCCAGATTGAATGACGACAGAAAATCGTACCGATGATGAAAGCAAACAACATCATATCGAACACCCTGGACAAAGAAGAACGTCACGCCCTGAATAAAATAAAGCAAGACAAACAAATTGTAATTCTACCAGCAGACAGAGGTCGGATGACATTCGTGATGAACAGAACCGAATATATTGCGAAAGCAGAACAACTTCTCCAGGACACACTGACTTATCGGAAAGTTGCATCAGCTACAACAGAAAAACTAGAACGAAAAATCATAAATACTCTGCAAAAATTAAGGACATTGGGGCGACTCACAGAGGACGAATACTTTCGTATGAAACCGAAAGATTCTACGACACCTAGGTTTTACGGACTCCCGAAGATCCACAAAGAAGGTATACCACTTCGCCCAATTGTATCGCTACCAGGAGCACCGTCATACAAGCTATCCAAAGAATTTAGAAGAAGACTACTATACCTTACCCATGGGTCAGAACACTCAATTCAATCAGCCGAAGAATTTCTGCAGAAGATCAAAGGAACCAAGATCCAAAATGACGAAATTATGGTCTCATTCGATGTTGTCGCACTCTTTACCTCGATCGACACCACCCTAGAGAAGCAAACTGTGGCATCACTTTCGAACGAACGAATGATGGCCGATGGAGAAATAATTAACAAAGAAGACTCATTAGAATTGCTTGACTTATGCCTTACAACACAATTCACTTTCAACGGACAAGTTTACGAACAAATAAGAGGCACCCCGATGGGCTCACCAATCTCAGGACTAATCGCTGAAATCTTAATGCAGAGGCTGGAGCAGATCTCTTTACCATTGATACAACCCACCCTATGGGTACGCTACGTGGACGATACTTTCGTGATTATTAAACGATCAAGACTTGAGGAACCTTCACGATTACTCAACTGCGTATTCAATGGTATACAGTTCACGATGGAAAAAGAAACAAGCGGTCAATTACCATTCTTAGATGTGCAAGTCACCAGACTGAGTAACGGCGAACTACAGACCAATATCTATAGAAAGCCGAGCCACACCGACCAAATCTTGAACTTCAAAAGTAATCACCCAACAGCACACAAGAAAAGCTGCGTTCGGACGTTGTTTCAACGCGCTAGAACACACTGCAAAAAGAGGAAGAACAATATTTACACAATCTATTCCAGAAGAACGCTTACCCGAAGAACTTTATCCGTAGATGCCTAACGACACGCCCTAGGCAAGACCAGACTGATGTTATACAACGGGCGGCGTTACCAGACGTCAAAGACATCTCGCAAATGACATCAAGACCCCTACGACCTCACGGTATTTTTATCGCACACAAACCAACAGCAACCCTACGTAACGTGCTCACAAAAGTGAAAGATGCAATACCCAAAGATGAAAACGCAAGCGTAGTGTACAAAATACAGTGCACGCACTGTGTCAAACACTACATCGGGCAAACCGGTCGAAGACTAAAAACTCGTATCCATTAGCATCAACTAGCCGTACGACGTCACGACATCAAGTCTCTCATATCAACGCACGTCGACAATGAAGATCACGAGATGGACTGGCATAACTGCCACATCTTGGGTCGAGCTAATAACAAAGCAGCACGACAGTTCATTGAAGCCTGACACTCCGGTGAACGATCGATCAACGAACACGTGAGCTTGGACGACATCTACGCACGGATGCGACTGAGAAGAAGAACCGAAAAGGCAGCCAATCAATCAATCAATCACATGCGATCACGTGACCAGTGGTCGGCCGGCCAAATACCATCGTCAGTGCCACTCCGAGCAGTCAATTTGAAAACAATCGCTGAAGATGTTGCCTAGTCTGACAACGAAACGTCCGATGCAAACTTAACAAGCTCGGAGAACAAATTCAAGTAAGCTACAACAACGACCCGAGCTAAACATATTCCAAACAATACTAACATATGATTCTTTGTTTGAACACCGTGGTTTGTTGAACGGAACTAATCTTAGTGTCGTTAACTGATGACGGCAAACAGCTAAAAACCGGTTGTGTTGTGTAAGTGCGAGGGATGTGAGCAACATATTACTTTGCTTATAACGTTTGGTTAGACTATATCCTTTGCGATGTCTTTAATGATTATGATAAATTAGTCACAGTTCAATTGTTATTGAATATCAGTAAAATCCTGATGGCATCGAATCATCTTCTTTGTTCTATTTTTATTATTATTATCACACAAGTCTTTACCGACGATGTGACAACACGTATACCATTAAAAAGGTATTTGATGAAAGAAAAAAAAGAAAAAAGGGGGATTTTTTGTCTGTCTGTTTACACATGCCGTTTTTGATCTTTTTTGTCTTTTTTGGAATAAGGGAGGGGGGAGGGTCACTGATAAACGGGAACACAAGAACGGCAGGATTCTCGCCACTGGTTCCTTTCTTTTGCCATCACACTGAGTGTTATCAGCCACATATCTTCACGGTCCTTCGGACCCCACCCGGGTAAGCGCGATGTTCCCACGATCGCTAGTGGGGCTGTTAGACGCTTGAGGGTCTTCCGCCAGGTATTCCTTTGTCCGCCACGGCGACGTTTCCAATCAGGTCCAGCGAGAGCAAAAAGAGCTAGGCGAGGAAGGCGTCGCTCATCCATACGGAGAACGTACCCCAGCCATCTCAGCTGGTACATGGATATATGATCGGAGAGTGGCACAGAGCGATTGCCGAGGACTGCCCTCTTGACGTCACCATTTTGACTTTCTGTTGCCAGCTTAAACGAGCTATACTCCGCAGGCAGCAATGATCAAACGCCAATAATCGTTGACTATCGGCTTGTCGCAGCGTCCACGTCTTGCAGCCATACAGTAGAACTGCTCGTACGGTGGCCTGGTAAACTCTGCCTTTCAAGCGTATTCCAACATCGCGTCGGCGCCACAGATACCGTAGCCCAGCGAAAGCATGGCGTGCTCTTGCAATCCGTGCTGTGATTTCAGCTTCGATATCGCCCGCAGTGGTGATGCAGCTCCCTAGGTAGGTGAATCTGTCAGTCACTTCCAGTTTATGGTCTTCAATCGTCGAATCAAGTGTTGGGTCTGTCCAATCCTGTAGGAACACTTTGCATTTTGACGGAGAGAAATGTAATCCATAAAGCCACAACTGATCAACGAGTAGATCCAAAGCGCTTTGTATGGCGCAAGCATCCTCTCCGAGGAGAGCAATGTCGTCAGCATAGTCTAGATCCATGATTCGTCAACCGGAGAGCAGGTCGATCCCACAATTCGGTAGCTGGGCTGTTGCTGCCTGCATGACATAGTCAATCGCAAAGTTGAATAGGAATGGGCAGATCAGACATCCTTGACGAACCCCACTGGAAATGGTAAACTGTTTGGATAAATCACCATAGGCTTTGACTCTGCCGGTGGTGTGGCAGAACAGCTTCTTGAGCAGGATTACGTACTTCGGTGGGACACCATGGCGAATGAGACATTCCCAGAGAGCGGTTCTGTCAATGAAATCAAAGGCTGCTTGTATGTCAAGAAAGACGATCATTGTTGGACGTGCGTATTGGTAACGTTGCTCCAAAATTTGGCGGAGATTGAAGATTTGGTCCACACACCCGCGTCCTCCTCTGAAACCAGCCTGTTCTTCTCGATACTCTGCTTCTCGGTAGCTATTAAGCCTGGTCAGGATGATTGATGCAAACAGTTTAGAAACCACCGGTATGAGACTGATACCCCTGTGATTACCTCATTCTTTCCTCGACCCTTTCTTGAATACTGGGACGATGGCTGACGGTTTCCACGCGCTGGGTATGGTTTCCTCGTTCCAGATCTTTCCGAATAGCACTAACAGCTCACTGCACAAAACGTCGACACCTTCAACGAATAGTTTGTTTGGTAGCTCGTCTACACCAGGGGCCTTGCGTCGTCTAAGCTTTATTATGTGTGAGCAAATTTCTGCCTCTGTAGGTGGTCCCAGTGAGGCCGGCCACTGAGTGGTGGAGCCACTTGGCTGAGCAACAGAGAGTGGTTGCGTTTGCTTGAATTGGCCAACGAAATGTTCCCTCTAGCGGTCCATTCGCCTTTCTCTGTTGGTAATTAACGACCCATCTGCTTCTTTGTTCATTTTTTCTTATGAAGATACATATACATAAAGATAATTCTGTTAAATTCAGTAGAATGACATCTGGTTCAATCGGTGTAAAAAGAAATTTATTTTGGTCATTGATGACAAGTTTTGCAGGAAATAAGACATCTAATCGTTCAACTCATCGATGACTGATGGTTATACCAATATGTTGACGGTAGTTAGCCTTATTTGGAAGTTTCCATAACAAAATTCAAGTTTATGTGATCAATGTTAGTTCAGTTACAAACCCAAAGATATCACTGACTAATATTCAGTTCGATTGTTGTATACTGAATCCGATAATATTTTAGACGCGACAACTCTTCAAGGATTCAAATATTTCTTGTTAATAAAATGAACAATATACTACTCCACAAGTTTATGGTATGAATTGAAATGTGAGAAATTATAGTATTTAACGAGCATATCAATTGTACGTCTCACGAATGATGTTCGTTTACATGTGTAGCAACAATTTCGCTTTAAACATCATCATGCACGGAGAGTCCACCACATATAGAGTAGTGGAATTTCAGAAAAATATAGCAGACGTTGAAAAGCTGTGCCGGCAGTCGATACGCAAACTTATAATGTCGAGTGTTAGGGTATATCAGCGTGTCAATTTCGCAACGAAGAATAAACTATCTCTACATCGTCACGACAAACCCTCGGCAATTTCAAGGTCACCGATTAACCAGTGAAATACAAGGGCGGCCTAATATGGTCAGAAAGGGACGGCGAAAATGAAGATACTTCGAGCATTTTGAAAAGCTTTTGGAAGAATATTATAAAGTGAGGTCCCGAGCCCCACTTGGCATTTGTTCGAGTACACCTCTCTATCATTTTTCACAAGCAAGTGAAACATCCAAGGTAGCATGGAGTTGACAGATAAAACACGCTGTGCGTTATTTATCAGACTACGGGAGTTCGCTCCGGATTGTTCCTCGGGGTTTTCTCCCGAAGCCTTTCCCGCAATCGGGCAACCCGCAAGGCATTGTGGGTTAGGAGTCAGGGTTTACCTCACCCTAGATAAACTGCCAGATTCATCTACCTGGAGAAAACTAGTTTTAGGGCGCCAGTCACCCGCCTTAGTCCTCCTCCTGTCAGTAAAAGCTTTTCGCAGAGGTTTGTTGAAGCCACTCGTGCAGTCTAGGATTTAACCTTGGTTGTCGGAGGCTATTTGAGACTCGCGCCACATGGGAGCATTTTATAGATAGTACGGGCACCTTTCTACTACCACCCCCAGTCGCGAAAATCTTGGATCACCTTTGGTTTTATCAGCCGTTAAACATAATACAAGCTGGCTTTCTCTATGAACTGTCTCGAGTAAACCAGGTGAAGGAGAAGCAAAAACCAGATATGATAAAGTCAGGTCAATCGATGCCAAATTGCATTCCTTATTTTTATATCAATTACCTTGTTAAACGAAACTTCAGATCAATCGGTCAAACATTTACCACATCAGCCACCGCTATTCACTGCCACGTGGTGTTTGTGACCGCGTTAATTACTTAGGTCGACCTGTCAAACTCTAATCGTATTTACCCAAATGTCTGACAACACGGGAAAATGCCGATTGGTTTACCGCTTTCATTACGCAGAAGCCAAGGAATAAAACATACACTATTATATGTAAAATATCACGTAACCACAACACCGACGTAAAACACACCTGTCTGGGATGTCACTTCGATCTAGTTTGTCAATCGAGTTCTTACCAACCGTTTCACGCCAAGCCTACACCGCGTGGGACTCGTGTTACCGAGGTTGGTGAACTGCATATGGTATGAAGGCAACTGACTTTCTTCATCTCTCATCTTTCCTAGGGTATTGCCGCTCGAACTGTTCTAAAGCAATTCCTCGGATTCTCGGATTATTACATGTTCGCAATGGTCAACCTAGGATATTTAAGGGCTTGAAAACCTTGCGTTCGGAAACAGGGTGGTGTTCTACATATCGTTCAAAATCACGCGAATAGCACTCATCGCCAATAAAATTCAAACCTCCAAAGTATCACTCGGTTACGTGTCATCGTAAAACCATAAACTTTATTGGAAAGCTTTTGATAGCGTTGATCCTGAAATATTCTGGAAACTGTTTAAACGCTATGGCATTTCTGTGAAATTTTCCATCATAATGTGGATGTTTAAAGTGCATTAGCAGTGATTTCAAATCACCAGCTTTCGGAGTATATGAAGAACACCACTCTCCGGTACAAAACAAGAGCAGGATGTACCGAAATGACGGATAACGACAATTGCGAATCCGTAATACTTCGAATTTCGGTATTATTTCATAAGAATGGTTCTAGAAACAAACGTTTCAGACGTCTGAGTAATTGGAAAATGCAAGTTTGGTCAAACAAACCCAACCAAACAAGGGCTTGAATTGACACGAAATCAATTGGTAAATAAATAAATTTAGAATATGTTGATATTCTTCCGTTTGGTTACCATTTTAATATGAGAATAAATTTTATTTTTAATTTCGGATTCTGCACTGTAAAACCTTTTAGATATTTCGAAATGTTTTATTCAAATCGATTAACAGACACTTTAACCCTCATAAAGCATGCAACTTTCTTCATCCTCAACAAACATTTAACGTTCGTGACAAATATTTGTTTTCTTTTTATGAGTTTCCATATCCTAGTAGCTAGAAAAATTCCGCTTACGCAGTATACCCTGAAGGCCTGCATACTGTTTTTGCAGAACAGCAAAACATAGACATTCTAGTAACAGATGTCCGAAATGCCGCTTGCTTGTCAGCTGTAAACATTATTACAGAGGCGAAAATGTCTGCAAACAAGAATCCCGAAAGTTTCACATCGGGGAATATGCGAGAACTATTTCAGTCATGTTAATTTATACTTGATTCGACAGAAGAATCATGGATATCAGTATTGAAGTAAGCATTCAGCATTTAGTTGTAATTAGTTGTGCTTAGTTTTTTAGTCTTCATGTTAAGTGATTTACAGGAAAAGCAGCAAAAGCATTTTAATTGCACATAAACTCACCGTAAATATATGGAAAGCAATTTTTGAACAATATGGTAATAAATGATAAATCTAAAATGATAATTTGAATAACATTATTATCAAATAAATATAGATTGGAGATTTATCTGAAATAAAAACAATAATTTGTGCAATATTGATTAGTTCACTAGGATGATAAACGTATTTTTTAGGACTAGACTTGTAAAAATAATGGCAACTGTTTGAAACAGGAATGTGTCTTAGCCAAAAACGGATGAAGGCGAGGTTCCTGCGTCATTTGAAAGCTTTTGATACATAATTAATTATTACTGCCTTTGGTCATTCTTAGGCCATTAACAAGATTATTTCGTTTGCTTCTGTATTCGATAGTCAAACAAGCATTTATCTGAAAAATAACCATAAATTATTGATAATTAAACGGTAAATACACCGTTAAAAATTTTAAAATATATAAAACAGCAAATAAAAAATGCATAGTCAAACGATTTTATAAAAAAAATGTCGTTCAATTTAACCTAATTATGTAATATATTTCAGAGAGCGAATTTCAAAAGAAAAGTGGTCCAAGGAAAACAGACACAAGTAGAATAAATTGTGTACTGCTGTTCAACCGAGAACGAAGTATCATCAGCGTATTGTCGTTAGTATGATATTCGTTTCTCTAGCAAGATAATGGTTTGTGCGGTAATTATTCACCATGCGGGAATAGTTTTCTCTAAAGTTTTCAATAAGAAAAACTGAACGAATTTCTCCTAGCTAATCCATCTGCATATGGCTTGTTTAGCATGCAAATCCCGACCTTTGTTGACCGTTATTTTTAATTCGTGATATGTTTAGACCGGAACTGCGAAGCATGTAACATGGTTGACGTTAGTTATTTGTCCATGTTGTGCAAACAAGGAGAAAGTTTTCAAGTATTCTTTCAGCCATATGTAGTACGCGTGCAGTTGACGCTTATTACAAGCGAGGATCTTCAGCTGGGACATATTCAGACTGGCGTTACGTAAGTATACCTGTAGCAAGTTATTTCGGCAGAAATTTCAACACATTGCCTCCATACATTCATCACGTTGCATAATCTAATTTGTGAGTGACGGAGCCTCCACTAAATTCAAATCTTCCGTAAATACAAAGTCTTCAGTTTTAGAAAGAAAGTCTAGATATTGATTTCGTCCGCAAACAACGATATGTTATGTCGAGCAAGTTCAGATAGTTTATTGATTTAGACAAGAAAAAGGATCGGACCAGGCATTTGGCTTGGAAGCACTCCCTTATTGACTGGATATGTCTTGATACCGCTTTTCATCGCGCAATAAAATAGCGCAGTGTGTGATGTTTTATTTTAACCGCGTCAAAGACTTTCAGGTAATTCTGATTAGATCTAGGACTTGGAGCAACAGATTAGGGTTATCACGATCATGTATCTTGGGAATACAAAGTTTACATGCATTGAGTGGGTGTTCTTTTTCAACAGTTGTAGTCAATTCCTCAAAGTTGATCATTACGTTGAATGAATAGGAAATATATTCTCAAAATTCCTGCTGATTTTTTTAAAGAACTCTGTTGTTTACATAAGGTCTGGGTAAAATGCTACAATGTGCAGGAACGTGGAATTTTCTATGTTCTGTGTTTGACTGAAACAGAATTGCGATATTCCGATCGAACTTCTTTAAAGAATCACGCATTATTGTTATCCAGAGTTGACAGATAAATCAGAGATTATATCCTTGAAATGTTGAATCGCATAAATACCTGATGTTGAACTTTTGATCGACATCGAAAAAAATATAATTTACCTTGATGAAAATCATAAAATTGATAACATCAATAGATCAGCGTGGTTATACTTTATAAAAATCAATCAATTCGTTGTTTTGTAACACTTTCTGTGCAAAAATCCTAGGAAAAAGGGTATGAGAGAAATTCTGTTGTCCCATTCAGGTTTTAACCCTTTGTCTACAGTAATTGGTATACGTATTTTATGATATTTTTGTGTTATTCTGCTTAATTTTGCCACACGCTGCCTGACAAGTGCACTGTGATGGTGACTGAAGGTACCGACGGGAGCTACTGAGCAATCGACTGCATGTTTGAGGTGGTAACTAGAGTTAACGTTAGTAGACAAAGAATTCGACAAGATATCCAAAAATATTGTTTGGTTTGAACGCGATGAGCGATTTTTCACTAGAAAATCATTAGGTAATCAATTCTGGCCGAATCTTTTGGTCAATAAATTTTTCGCTTCAGTTACACTCTGATTATTTAGTAACAAGTGCGCGATTGCAAATCAATTGTGAATCATACGTTGGAAAATGACAAATAATCATTTTATACATACTTATATTATGTATGAATGAATGAATTAATTGTGTCAATCTCGTCGTGATAACAATAACACGTTTAATCGAGACGCAAATTAAAGTTGCTCCTACTCTGTCTTACATTCAAGCACAAAAAATCATCGTTTTTCATCTTTCGGTATGTTGAATACATTACTCGGATGATCGAAAAAAATATTTCTATTCTAAAATTCTACGGTGAACCCGAAACTAGAGAGGACTAGACAGAAAATCTCACATGATCAAATAATTTGAAGTCAAACAATCCCAGAATTCTTTTTCACATAAAAGACCAATTTACTTGATAAACCATCTTAATCTTAAACGGTATACGATATTTCAAATTATTCAATTTTACAAGTTTTTCCTCAGAACAAATTGATAGCATCCCAGAAAATCATATTTCGAATTTCACAATTAAACAATCACTTCATGATTTGAGGTTTCCTCTTTGCAATACAACACAATTTGTACCGATGTTTTATGGTGTATTATTTTGAACAGTCAGTAATTTAAGAAATGGTCAGCTCGGAAAACCTCCCCAGTCATTGAGACAATAAAACCCACAATAATATATAGAAGAACAATTAATGATAAATTAACTTTGGCTAATCTCTGAAACTGCACGTTTTTGAACAGAAAATTACCGAGAATATTTTGTATTTACGGAAAGCTCTGTTTAAAATCATTCCGCTAAGCCATATCACATGTTGACCATTCGCTAAGCAATCATTAAGTAGCAGTGTAGCTCTATTATTCAGACTTCAAACCATAGCGGGAGGTGAAACAACAATACGATTTTGTCGTTCGAACCGATCTAATGTTGAGCTTACCTAGTGACCACGCAAACCAACCTAATATTACTCGATAACTCGTTACAACGGCATGTTCGAATGTCCTGCCACGTTCTAAACAGAACTCGTCTCGCAGTGCGTTTAGATTGCGTTTAGAGAGTGTACTAAGTTCTCGATGTAATTCTCTGCGAATATTTAAAGTAATGATCAGGCTTTCAGGCGGAACGATAAATGGAACTTTCATTGCATTTCTTCCAAATCATATCAGATTTAACTTCTTCTGGATAACTCTTTGATATGCAAATCTATATTTTTTTCTCTCCATGATGAATTTCAAACGTTGATGCACTCTCGTGGTAACGAATTCAAATTGACCGCATGTAATAATTGCATTCAATTTAATTCAAGCTCGTTTGTATTAAGTACAAATTTTGTTTGCTAACCTGTTATTAATTTGTTATATCCAACGACAACACAACTGAAAAAAAGAGAAAAGCTAAACCCTGAATCAAACCATTGAGAGATTTGTCTATCCGTTTGTATCCTCAATATAAATGAAAAATATTCAGAGATGAACCGTCACAACTCACAATCTGAATCACAAAATTGTTAAAAATTATTATTTTTCATCATCAATATTATATCGTTTATTATTTTTATTGGCATAACAGCTGCCATCTTGCCCCGACCCCGACCATCTACGCAAGAGACGAACGAAAGCTGAATGCTTTCCATCTAAGAAGAATCCGCCCTATCTTGAACATACTCTGGATGGACAAAGTAACGTATGCTGAAGTGCTTTCAAAAGCTGATCTACAGAGCATTTTCACCCAACTAAGACAGCGCCATCTAGGCGGGCTGGGTCATGTGTGCAGAATGAAAAATGATCATATTCCAAAAGATGTACTTTATGGGTAGTTTGAATCAGGAAGTCAACCTTTGGGAAGAGGGCATTTCCTGCACAACGACAGTTGCAAAATAGATATGAAAGCTCTTGACATTGACCCGTGGAGTTGGGAAGAACTAGTGCTTGACCGTTTACTTTGAACGCACCATGTAAAGCGACATGTCTAAGATACGGAAAAATTACAGCTCCTGCCGTTGGCGTGCAGCTGATTCCGGCGGACCAAGAACTACCTAATGCTGTAAGCGCTGCGTGAGAGATTGTCATTCCTGAATCTGATTGTTTAGTGATTCTAAATGTGCTTCGGACCATGAAATGATCATGCTCTTATGATGTACGTCAATGGTCGACATCGACCGAAGAAGGCCAATAACAATATTATTATTATCTTTTATTATTTTAAATCTATATTGCTCAACATATGGATATGGGATTAAAAAAAATTGTAAGAGAATAATAACAATTTAGTTTTTTATGTAAACACATTATTCAGGTGCTTGTTTACCGATAATGTCTATAATATTGCCTACCTTATTGCATCCAGAAATAAAATAGAATAAACTTCTTTCAAACATGTAATAGTAATACATTATTTCCGGTCTAAAATTCATTTTGACTTTTCGACGAGTGTATAATATTGTGTGAATCAAACTTGCTTGATTCTAATGTGATCTAGGATTGAAGTTTCTGATTTTCATATAAAGTGAACCACAAAATTGCGGTACGGAAAATTTTGTTTTCAAAATCTTTTTATTGATAGGAAATTCTGAGTTGTTCAACCGTTATCTGATAGCGGCAAATGAATGAGTTCTTTTGAACACTCCATGCTGAGTATGTTTCCAAATGCTACATCGACACCATGGCATTGGTAGACGCAAGCAGATTTATATCACCTCGTCCGTGTTTGCTACCTAAATTATTCATTGTCGATTGTTCTGATTATTGGATTTCAATTAATTTTTCATCTAACGGAAATGTGATCAAGTAATACAATGAGTTGTACTCCATTCATGATTGTAATTCCAATTACATATTTGCTTACAAGCAAATGGATAAAAAAATTTATCAACCGAAATCAAAAATTCCAATAACACGTCAAAGGTTTTTCGAACAAGTGAAGCACCAACATTGAATTACGTTTACCTCTTTGTTCAAAATCAGTTGATAATTGTTGCGTGAGACATATTTCAATGAGATTAATTTCTTTCGGTCATGAAATATATCCAAAGGCTCATTGAACTTGATCTTACTGTCTCCACCTGATGAGAGCAAACAGCCAGAAACCGGTAGTGGTGTGTAAGTTATGGGGATGTGAGCAACACATTACATATGTCCAAAGCAATTTATTGTTGGTAACTTATATTAAAAATATTGAAAAAATTATTATTGTATTTAGCACTCTTCAGATTCCTTCAAGAATTGACTATCGTCAATTGTTGCAATTTTCACACGTTGTTTGGGAACTCATTTGGTCGATGTCGACTATGGATGTACATCACGAGCGCATGATGGATTCATCACACAGCGTTTCGAATGATTAAACAGTTCGATTTCGGAGGAATAATCTTTCCCCTGCACTGCTCACAGCAATAAGCAGTGCATCGTTCCAACGATGTCAGTTGCACGATGACGGCGCGATCAACAATAAGCAGCCCATAGCAGTGAATGCTCTCCCCTAGCTAACGCCTTACACCGTGCTCTCATTGTGACCGGGTCGAGTGCAATTTCTTTCCAACTCGTGTGGTCAATGTCAAGAGCTTTCATATCTATTTCGCAAACGGTCTTCTCGATGATCGACTTTCTGATTTCAACTCAGTGTATATTAGATCTTTTAGAATACGACAAACTTCCATTATGTATACATGACCAAGCCAGCGTAAGCGGTGCCGCCTTAGTAAAGTGAGCATGCTTCTAAAGCAGCTTCATCAATGCTTGTTATGAGATGAAGTTAACTTTTGAACTTTTTCCATGATTAAATGTAACCACGATGCATGGTAGATTTCAAATATGTATTTCCTTGTATTAGGTGGACCACGTTCATTGATCAGCTAGTCCACCTGCCCGAAGGAAACTCGTTTTTAGGCGCCAGTCAGCCGCCATTGCAGCTTCTCCTGTCAGTGGTAGCAGTTCGGCCGGGTCACACACGACAACACGTGAAGCCCAGGATCTCCAGTTGGTTGTTAAAGGTGCGTGCCATCAGAGCATTTTTAGAATCGGGAGCTCATCCCTAAAACGGCTCTTGCCATGGCAACCTTGGACTAATTATTCTTACATGTACGTGCAATTTAAAGTCAGCTTTCTGCTTGAGAACATGCTACAAACAAGTAAACTAAGCTGAGATGTGCAGACATTTAAGATGTGAAATTCATAAAATTATTCTTCTATTCGCACGACAGATTTCATGAGCAATTGTTTGGCAACCTCAACATTCCAATACACATAAGGACACTTATTTTTGTGGTTGCCAGTGTCGATTTTCGTTTTATATTTTCCACTCCGTATTTTAAGTTTATATTTAATTGAGACCTTGATTCGAACGGACTCGTAGCATAATAATATTAATCACCCACGAAAGTACATAAAAACCCTGAGGCATGAGTCTCGAAGACTATCATTCGCTCAGATTGTATTTAGATTATGATAATGGAAATTATTGATCAATTTTTATTTTACAATTCAATTTTCGATTATATAAGATTATTATTTATCACATTAATAAATGGATTATGTAATTGTTTTTTGTTCAAAAATTATTTATTATAATATTTTTTGTTTAAAATTGAACTGTTATCATTTTTTAACCAGTAAATGTGCGTATAACATAAGTGCTCTTTATTTTGCACTTAAGATCAATGACGTTGTAGAATTATGTTGGATCCCATAGAGTTCTTTAGTTTTACTGGTATTCAAAAATTAGTAAAGAAATATTTATAATTCCCACGATAAGGCTCAATATTAATGTTTCCACGAAGTTCCATTAAATGACAGAAAACTTTCTTCAACTTGCCACTAAATGTGCGAATCTTTCTACCGATCACTGAGCCAGATCTCACTGTTTCCACCTAATGAGGGCAAACAGCAAGAAGCCGGTTTATATGAAACCTATTTAACAGTGGTATGCAAGTAACCGCTGTTTACCACTTATCCACTGTTTCAAGACTTGCTGAACCTCATCTTAAGGTTTCCACCTGTTGATGGCAAACAGACAGAAACCGGTTGGGGTAAGTGATAAACATGTAAGCAGCGCAATGTAATATAATGGTCATTGTTTTACATTTTAAATAAATCCATGTACACTCTTGTTCAGTTAAAGGTAATATAATATGGATTCTTTATATATAAGCCTGCATGTCTCATCTTGATTTAATTTATTGATGCTGTTTGAACCATGCACAGATCTTTTACTTCAGAAATATTAACTACTCTGACGATTGCTCATCAAAAGTATTTCATTAATTCACCTAAAACCTTTGATTTTACAGAGCTTAATGCAAATATGGAATTAAGATTGAATATAAATTTTACGTATACACACACTCACAAACCAATCATCGATATATAAATTCATTTTTTCTACTCTATCCTTTACAAATGATTGAATCTGGTGTTGAAAACAGAAAATTGAATTCTCTCTTCATTTGCAAAATCGTTGTGAGGAAATTTTCATTGAACTTTTTTCGCGAAAAACTTTATGGCATTCGTGTTTACGCTTGTCAAACCGTTACGTGACGGAATCTGCCACTGTTGGGTAATCGATATATTGCGGCCGATGAAATATTACTGATGAAAATTTCGTATCAAAGGAATGTTGACATCGTGAATCCGAAAACACCTAACGCATCAGCAGATTATTAACATCCAGCAAATTAATTAAGAATAATAGATGGTTAATATTAGTGAAATGCATATGTAAAGCGTTTACAGCAAATAAATTTATATGGGGTAACCATGCTCCGAAATGCTTTCAATTTCATAAAATGTGCATAAGATTGAACACGATGTGAGTCTCGTTTTTTCGATAAAATTGTTGAACTCTATTGTTTGGTACAACGTTTTGCGTCAGGTTGAAAATGAAATGATCTTATCCTTACACAAAAAATAAATTTAAATTTGAGCTTTTTATTCTTTACGATAAAGCAAAGATTTAACGGGCAATAAATATTTAAACCTTTAGTATATTCAGATAATTTGGTGCTCACATTCCCAGCACTTACACACCACAAACGGTGTTCGGCTCTTTTCCGTCATCAGGTGAAAAGTGTAAGATCAGGTTCAATAAGCTTTGGAACAGTGGTACAGAAGTACATTTTATTGCCACTGTTAAATTTGATTTTTATAAACAATCACGGTATGATAATTGTTTCATTTCATTTTTATTGATCAGCTGAAATTATTTTTCCTCACGATTTACGCTCATTTATCCAAAAACATTCTTCTACTTCTTCCGCTTTTCTCTCAAATATACCTATCACGGCCTATTAATCTGTGACTTATATATTAATACGTTTTTTTTTCTAGATTTCGGATTTATGAGAAAATAAACCAGCATAGTTTTGAACGAAACAAAAATATTTGTAAATAAAAGCAATATTGGTGGGCAAAACTTATTGGGTGCGTCGGTGTCTCGAAAAACGTTTATGCCATGGTAGAGATGAGAGTGCTTTCGATGCATACATATGCGCATTTGTCACAACGGTTCGGTTTTATGTTGATTTGGACGAGTTTAGTTCCATTAGAGCTCTATATGCGTGCGGTAGTCTGTTAACAGTAATTTTACACTAATGTTTAATGCGCTTTTTTCCTTACGCTTTCTGGAACGGCAATTAAGTGAAAATTATGACCATCGTAATTAGAGAAAATTGAAAAGTTAAAGTGCATTCTCTGCATTCAAATGAAAGCAAAAATAGAGTTGTCGAAATCTGGACAAGCAATGCGTACCAAGCGAAACGTTTTCTTCCATCATCAATGTCGTTAACAACAACACGTTCACCAATACGAAACGAATTTGCTTATATTTTATGCAAAACACGTAGACAATAAATTACACTGGAAACAACGGCTAAGCATCGTTAATTTTTATTGCCCAGTTACTGATAAATGGATGATACACTATGCTGTGTCTAAAATCTTTTAATGGATCGCATTGCAAGCATAGGCGTAGATATTTAAAGCATGTTGTGAACATGTATTGAATGAAATGTGTTGGTGATGATAAAGACTATCCATGAAATCTTGTAAATCTCAGTTGCAAGTTGTTTGCCAGCGAAACAAGCAAGGAAGAACCTCGGTCAATATAACTAGTATATGGTAATTATTACATGAAAAATGGATATGACCAAATTCATGCTAAATTTATTTGCCTTGGCCTGATGTCGAAAATGCTCGCATCTGTTGCACTTGCATGCCACTATCAGTTTCTATCAATTTCTGCCATTAATGGCAATAATCCTTTAAACGATAAGAAAACTGCGAAGTGATTTCATTTGAAGCTCCTGTCAAGATTGCTAGAGACAACTTTTGTTGTTCAATTAAACTCTAAGCATAATATTCAAATAAACGTTAAAATATTGAGTTTCATTTTCCGTGCGACACCTTCAGTTGCAATTTAATTGCAGTCGCAAGATGTTTTCTTCCAAAATTTGGATGCATAAAGGTTTGATTTAGTGAGACAATGTGCTGTGCGATTTTCTGAATTGAAAATTCATACTTTTTTCTATATACGAAGACACGAAGAAACAATAACCGATATATCAATAAATGAGTTTGAGAGATTAATGGGAGAATTTCACGCCAAATAACAATGTTACAAATTATAAACTTTATTTTATCGAGATCGAACAACTGCTTGCTACCAGCGTTTATCAAAATACTTTCCAAATTTGAAGTAACTTGATATTGCGTTGGGTCATATTTCAGGAGTACATTGATTTTACACAGATTAAACACAGACAACCATTATAAAAATGTGCGATAAGTATTGAGAGCTCAATTGATCAAGTGACATCGCCGTGTTATTCTGTATTCTAGTTTCTCAAATTTGACTTCATCCGATCAACTTGGTGGTTTCGGGTTAGCTGTTTGTTGAGATCCAAATGTGACAAGGCCTTTACCGTGAAAGTCCGCAGTGTATGCAGCAAATTCGATACAATTTACTGAACCTGTGGCCCAGTAAATGCTAGTCAGTCATGAGTAAATCACGTAGGAACATATAAACAGCAAAATATGATCACAAAAATTATTTTCTCGAAATCTGTTACAGAAAAATTTAAATACAATAAGTCTTTTATTAAAATACTGTTCTAAATAATGTGTTATCACGTCCCCATCTCTTACACTCCAATGCCGTTTTCTGGCTGTTTGCCGTCGTCAGGTGGACACAGTAAGATTAGGTTCAGTGAGCCTTGAAACAGTGGATAAGTGGTAAACAAAGTTATACTTGAATTTCACTGTTACATAGGGATCGTACAACGAACCACGATGTTCAAACACCAAATCACCTAGTGATTCCGATCAACCACTCAAGGCGCTCATGAATGACGAACCCTATTTAACAGTTGCATTCAAGCATAACATTGTTAACTGTTCCAAATAATTTTAAATGAAAGAACAAAAATATAGCTGATTGTAATCATATCCAACATGCGACTCAATTCCTGTGCAGCGCATTAAAGACATCTAATGACGCCAGACTCATCAGAAAGTTTGAATACTTTGGCTCACTCAACATGCTGGACAAGAGGCCTCAAAATCTTACGAATCCAGAAACTCACTGCCTCAGCCGTTTAAGATACATCTCTATGAAAATAAACAAAAACTCATTCTAAATTAAGAAAAGCTCGAACATTTTGTTTCAAACTTCGCAGCTACACGCGAAAATGGATTGCCTTGCGAAATTTGGCATCGGCTACACACAGGATCACTCAAAATGCTTCGAAATGTCCGAAACAAGGTGACGTCCTTATTCGCGAATTTTATCAATATCATAATTCGATGCTGGTAGAACAGATGGAATGACATCCTAAGATACTCAACAAGATTTAAAAAACCGGCTAATGTAAAAAAGTGAGTTTTTGTATTCAAACAGCGGATGGATTGATATATACTCTTAGGGACACAGCTAATGCCTTGGATACATTATATGCGGAAGTATTTTGTTCAAATAATGCGTCACTACCAGTAACTTTGCCGGATACAATAGAAGTGGAATGCTCAAGTGATGTCGATGCGAATTCTTCGCTTAGGCGATTGCATGTACGCAGATTCCCAGAGGAAGACGAAATAACGCCAGCTATTCTGAGGTCATGTGAGGTGGAGCTTTGAGGCCATTATATGATTTTTATATACACTCACTAAATACCGGAATTGTAACAGTTGACTGAAAAACCGAGGTTATTACACCAATCTATTGTGATGGCATTCGTTCGGATCGGGGTAATTACCACACTATGACGCTCATTTTAGTGGTTTTAAGTAGTGGAACGCTTGGTGTGTGAAATAGTTATCAAGCATTTCGAGTGACATGAAATACTTCCTCAGACACAACATGGATTTAGAAAAACATGCTAAGCCTTGTATACCTTGCTCATGACTTTAAACGATTGGACGCAAGTATTTGACGAAGGGATTTGCACACATGCTTGATAGTTAGATATATCTGAAGCTTTCGATCAGGTTCATTATTCCTTAGTGTTTCAGAAGCTCCATAAAGCTGTTGTCACTGAAAATCTACTTTCTCGGTTCACAAGTTACCTGACTTAACGCAAAGCGAAATTCAGCTTTAATAGCGAAATTTCTCTAAATATTGAAGCGAGGAGCAGTGTCCCGAAAAGTTCAGTACTCGGTCCAATAGTCTTCTTAATATTTATAAATGATCTATGCAATTGGTAAAATGTGAGCTTGTTATTTTCGCAGTAGACATAAAAATTTAGACGAAGGTCAACTCTGTTGAGGATTGCCTAATTTTACTAGCAGAATTAAATATGTTCCAAGGTTGTCACGGCCGGGGCGGTTTTGGGGATAAACACCCAATTCCAAAAATGCTCCAATGGCCCGCGTCTCATATAGCCTCTGACAACCAAGTCCAGCTCCTAGCCTGCACTGACAGGAAAAAAGGCGAAGGCGGCTGACTGGCGCCTCAAAACCAGCATGCTTCGAGCAGGTGGAGCTCGTAAGTCCATGAAGGCGGTCCACCTGGGGGAAGAAAAACCCTTATCTCAAACCTCCACTGCCTTGTGGCTACATCCAATTTTGGAAAAGGCTTCAGGAGTCGACCTTGAGGAAAAATCCGGAGCCGGAGTCCTGTTAGGCAGTCCGAAGTTCATTCAACTTCGTCCTGCCAGCTTCTGCGACGGCATTGTTGTCCAAACGTATCAGTCTAGCTGTTCTTTGGTTCCAGTGGTGCCGTGGAGAGAGAGCACTTGCTGCATGGGCAACAGCTAGTTCTCCATATTGAACTGCCCTGGCGTACATCACAACGCACCAATGGAGAGGACACTCCATTCCGCTTCTACGGAAAATAACACGGGAAGCAGCAGATACCGGTTAAAAGCTATGGCTCGACTGGCGTAGAGCTAAGCGCCGGGGGCTGCTTTCGACGGTGGGAAAGACTTTCATGTTTCGTTAGACGGCTACCGCCCGCCTCAAGCTGGCCATCCCACATTCAATAAGGTGCCGTCTCGCCACGGTCTGCTATACTCATTGGGTGCATGGGGATTAGGAATCAACCGACAAGCAGACTGTATTTTTCCGCACCAGCGAATCAAAATACTGAACAACAAATGTCAGTTCTGAAACTCAGAACTTGGAACGTCTTGTCCATGCTTCCAAGATTTCATGACGACGTCTCGAATATCAGAGGCGTAAGAAAGTCAGCCGTGATTAACAACGAGCTAAAGAGGCTGAATGACGACGTGGCTGCCCTGCAAGAGACGCGATTACAAGACGCTGGTAAGCTAACATAAAAAGATTACACATTCCTTTGGAAAAGAAGTGGTTCCGCTGAGCCTCGACTGCATGGAGTTGGGTTTTCCGTGTATCGCCTCCAATCATCACTGCTCTAAACTGTCAGCTTGAATCAGTACATCATTTCACATATCTTGGTTCAACCATTGCGGATAACCTCCCGCTAAAGACGGAGATTGATAAGCGGATTGGCAGATCAGCTGTCATTTTGTCACGATTGAACTCTCGTGTTTGTGGTAACCGCAAGCTGACTGTAAAGACAAAGATGATGGTATACAGCGCGTGCGTACTAAATGCTTTATTGTACAGTAGTGAAACCTGGACCGTCTACGAAAGACACGAACGGGAGCTGAATGCTTTCCATCTACGAAGCATTCGTCGTATCTTGAACATATCGTGGATGGACAGAGTGACTAACGTTGAAGTGCTTTCCAAAGCTGGTCTACAGAGCATGTTCACCCTATTACGTCAGCGCCGTCTGCGGTGGATTGGTCATGTCTATAGAATGCAAAATGGTCGTATTCCAAAAGATCTACTCTATGGTGAGTTGCAATTAGGAAGTCGACCATTGGGCAAACCGCACTTGTGGTACAAAGATGTTTGCAAAAGAGATATGAAAGCTCTTGGCATTGACCACGCGAGTTGGGAAGAACTTGCTCTTGCGATTGTGATGTACATCCATGGTCGAATTCGAGCGAAGGAGGCGAACAACAGTGGTCAAATCAAAAGAAGCTACCTTTCCATTTCCGAAAGTGCAAAATGTTGCAAGTTAGGAAATCATTACGGTTCGCATACGTACTTAGCAGTCACACGCTTGAATGAAATATATCACACAAAAATCTCGTTGTGAGAATGTGGAAATTTGAAAAATAGTTTATAGTGCGCGGCCTTCGATAAGCGTGCATGCAGCGTACTTGGCTTACTCAGAAGAATTTTTGTATGTTTTCCACCACACTCATTGTCAAAGGTACCAATACATACATCCAGTTGTGGACTGTACAACACAAGCATGGATACCATGGATGTTAAAAGATTTCTCGCTCATCAAATGGGTTTATCACAAGGCAACTGAAATGGTTACTGAATTGCATAATATATCCTTTGAGAAGAGGCTGAGTAGACTTGCATTGTGTACTCTCGGGCGCAAGCGTACCAGAGCCGATTTAATCCTGACACCCACACATCATGGCATTAAAAATTAGTTACCATCTTCCTAATCCCAGTCACTATCCGACCCTTCAAATACCGAATTCCCGAGTAAACTGTCGACTCGAGAAATTGTTTTCTCACCAAATAAAATGATCTTCAAACAAACGTTATGATCTTTTTGTGTTGAATAATACCGTGTTGGCCCCAGTTAACTGAAATCCCATAATACTTCTTTTTTACACACACCTGAAAAATCAAATTTTCGCAAGCATAATTCCGGTCCAAATTTCCGCTTTCCATTTCATCATTTGAATTACTTTTTCTCCCCTTTTGAACCACATGGACGCAAACATGAAAGTAGGTTTTGTCTAATTTTATACGTGTATACGAATAAAGTCATTCTTCTTCTTCTTCGGTATTATTCCATGGTATTATACCACTATTTTCAGTTTTTCCATAGATCTCGAATCTTGCATTTTAATTCTAAATCAAGGTTCATTTTTAAAAAATGAAAATGAAAATCTTGTCCAGATGAATCATTTTCGACGTTTATTCATAGAATCAAGCTGTTTAGGATAGCGATCAATTGAAGATAAGTTTTATGAGCAATACATTTCAAACTAACATGTCAACACGCTAGATTGCCGATTATATAACTTGGAAATTTCTAAAATGAATTGGAACGAAAAGTTTTAAAAGCCAGCGATTGTTTACTCATTGAATTCCGTTTCCGGTCTTCTGTCAGTTGAGCGCACCACTAAAATCACGGCATGCTGTCAGTCAAACACGTGAGTCAAGTGGAAAAACGAAACGGCAGAGTTGTCCGAGACATTTTAATCCGAAATCGTCAAATCTTCCATTCGACTAATGGCATATCCAAAAACCCGTGTGATATTAGCTTAGATAATGTGCTGATGTAAAGGGCTTTACGATCTGATTAGCTTAATTACGAAGCATCCATTCCAAAAAATTGTATTATTCAAATTAAAATCAGACCCAAAATGTAGGATTAATCAAAGCAAACATACTGCAAAAATTGGGCAAGTATACATTTGATTAGAAAAAATGACAATTTACATGTGGTATGTTGTCCTTCGAATAGGTAACTTCAAACACAATGAACTAAAATTAATTTGTGTTACGGTTTTGGCTGACTCACCTTGGATAAAAATATAAATTGTCAAACAGGGTAAACGTCTCTTCTTTATGTCTGGACCTTGTCATTAAGGCGAATAATGACAGTTTGACGTAGTTTAAAGCAAAAAACAGGTGTTTCACATTTGTTTGAGTGTGTAAGGTGTGAAGAAATAGTCGTCATTAATCATTGTCCATTAAATAATCATAGTTAATTAATTCGATATGATATATTGTGAAAGAATTTCGTCATTCCAGGTATATAGTGTAAAACATTGAGAAATTATATTTCCAATTGTTGTCATATTCATACAATAATTGTATCACATATTCGCTCAAAATGTGGAGGGATAATTTTGCTTATTATCATGTCTTGAATGCAAACTAATTATTGAAACGAAAAAGTAAAAAAAGCAATTCAGATTATTGGATATGTAAAAGCATATAAATTCAAAAGTCGTGGAATTTTATTTTTTGACATTTCTTTATCTGTCGTTTTTTGACCATCTCCGTTTCTATACAATATAATATAATTAGGAATAATATAATGTAATATAACATTCATGCCCCAGCAGCTTATTTAACGAGACTGAAATTATCCAACGTTAAATAATTGAAACGCCACCGGCAGCAGACCGATACATCATGAAATATCGCTGAGTCAAAATATATCAAGGTTAATGAACTAAATAATAACATTGAATTCAATACCAAATCAATTACGTTTATTATTGTTGTTGTTGGCCTCCTTCGGTGAAGTGGATGCGTGGAAAATCTCTTGGATTTTCAAGTGACGATACTACTAACAGTATTGCAGATCTGATAGTTCACTTGAAAACATTGATCAAAGTGCATTGCTGTTGTTGAAAATTTAATATAATTTTAAGGCGTAAATTGTTTGCGCCCACTTGCTAGCAAAATTTTGTATTTAAAAATAATCTTATTCGAATTCATATACGCAAATCAAAGATAGGAATAATGAAACAATAAAGTTCTGATCTATATGCGCCCACAACTAATGAAATATTGTTAGTGTACGGAATAAGACATGTAACAACAGACAAATTCTGAAAGTTCTCAAGGTTTTTTCGCTTACTGGAAAAAAAATTGATTCCATAAACATTTTACGTTATTTAAACCCACATTTTGTCCGAAAATGTAACATAGCAAACAATAAATCTTTCTCAGTAAACATGAATTCATATACAGAAACGAGAAACGATATGTACACACGATCACACAATTTCATTGTGTTATGACGGATTTCGAAAATGAGATACAGTTCCTTTTTTCCTAAGAATTGAGTAGATTGGGGCTGTTGTATTCAGTATGGTGGAATGTTTCGAGTTCCAAATTGTACATTTTAATCGTCCGATTTCTCAGCAACGTGCAATGATGTGGCTGTAAAAATTGACAAACCATGAACCCATATGAGCTTTTAAAACTCTGAAAAGTTATAAATCTTAAAAATACTTCATTACGCACATATCTTGCACAAAATTTGCAGTATAGAAATGTTTTGGATGCAAATTCCATCAACGAACTAACGGATAAAATTATTCAATTGGTTTTTGATGAGGAAATACTCGACGATTTAATATTAAATTTTCGAGTATAAGTCTACGCACAAAAAACTACTGCCTACCAGTTCAAAAAACAGGTTACATTCTGCAGGAACACAATTGCTAAATTGCTCTGCGAACTTTTGAATCATAGAAACATGAAAAGCTTGGATTTGTCTAATTTTTGTGGTGAAAATAAGTTTATCAATTTCAGAAAGAAAGCAGGTGGTTGGTTGCATCTCATGGCTTGATGGAATATAGAAAATCGTAAATGTGCTTTTCGTTGCTCTACAACAAAATAAAACACAAAACTGTTGGAAGAATGAAACGTTCTGTCAGAAGGTTTTTTACATCTGCGGAAATTTTTTAGGTTAAAAGAATTTGAACTTCGATACGATAGGAAATTTGAACAGAAATCAGTCAGTTGTTGTAATATTCGAAAACCCTTTGATTTTTCCAAAGTTAGCGCAGCCATTACAAACAATGTGTTATCTCACGAGTACTTGAGTGAACGTAATGCACAGAATATTTTAATAAGCTAAGATTCATTGCTATATCAGAGCCCTTTTCCAAATCCATCTGCCCAATATTATGCATAAGTACGTGCAAGATAAGTCAGTAATCACTGAGTAATTCAAGGTGCGCAAAGCAATCTTTGTCATATTTTCTCATTTGGATGAAATTACGCTTTCAGCGAGCTTGTCGAAATGACACAAAGTCATCAATTTCCCGAATAGCTTTTGGGTTTTGAAACATCAAAATATACGCAATGTTCTACAACAATTACACTTTTTCTAAAAAACGGGGATAAAACACTACCTTCTTGTTAATTACTTGTTGAAGGCAAGCATTGATAGTGATGATATTATGTTTCTCCAGCAGCTATATGCTTTTATCCTACAGACAATGGTTCACAATTCTTTGTAAACTGTTTTAGAATTGTTTCTTATTCGCGCGAAGTATCTTGGGAGGTCAGATTTGACAATTCACCTATACGTTCCCACGAGTTGATTGTTCAACTATGTTCCACCTGCGGGTAATAGATTCCCAGTGATCACTTCAAACTGGTGTCCAAAAATAAAAGCGATTTTTTTAAAAAATTTGATACATACGAATAAGTTGGCTTATACGAATATTTTAGGTTACATAACAACTGAACGGAAGAATGGATTAATTCGGAGAAATTCACAGCTTACAAATAGTGGATATTTGAACAGTGCTAATTGATATGCATGTAGTTGTCTTTTTATACGCACACAACATTTTATGTGATCATTTTGAATATCCTTCAGTTTTTTGGCTTAAACATATCAATTGGAACCTATTCATTCGAATACTCTATACTTGTTATTTAGGCAATATATGACACTATAAAGTAGGCTCAGGTGTCTGATTCCTCGATATGGGAAGCTAAACAGATACATGTTACCTATCCTTTCTTCGTAAGGGTTGATTCGAATGCCGAGAAGCAGT
Source organism: Atriophallophorus winterbourni (assembly GCA_013407085.1). Lineage (NCBI taxonomy): Eukaryota > Metazoa > Platyhelminthes > Trematoda > Plagiorchiida > Microphallidae > Atriophallophorus > Atriophallophorus winterbourni. The sequence continues at coordinate 43,768 of JACCGJ010014713.1, forward strand.
TTTGTTGAAAGGTGATAGATTCGCTGCATAAATTTTACACATTTCTCGAGTCACAGACGCCACGACGCCACAGCGTATTCCGTGACTAGTCTTAAGTATACATTCATGTTGCTTTTATATATACAGTGAAAGTTGGGAGTGAGGTTTTCAAGCTGGAGCAAACCCATATATATATATATATATATATATAACATAAAACCGATTCTCCCAAAATCTGAGGTCAGTAGACCCGGTCTAAGCGTCAGAATATTATCACGGCTGTAATCTGCACAAATCCGAGAAGAACAAAGGCTGACAAATGGATCGTTGCTCGTAGAGCAGGCTAAATGTGAGCCATAAAGACAGAGCTGACGAAATCTGCACTAAACAATACGAGCTTATTGTGATACAAACTCTGAGAAGCTCTGAGGATCTTATGACTTATGACTTATGCCACATTTTAAATAAGATGTTAAGGGAAGGAAAACCCTTATTTCAAACCTCCACTGCATCCAATCATGGAAAAGCCTTCAGGAGTCAATCTCGAGGAAACTTACGGAGCCGGAGTACCGTTAGGCAGTCCGAAGTTGTATTCAACTTTGCCCTGCCAACTCCTGCGACGGCATTGTTGTCCAAACGCATCAGCCCAGCTGTTACTTTGGTTCTATTGGTGCTGTGAAGAGGCAGCACTTTCTGCGTTCTCTATATTAAACTGTCATGGCGTACATCTCAATGCACAGACTAAGGTACGGATGTGCTAATCCGTGACCTACTGTTTACGGACGATGCAGCCATTATTGTTCACTCCCAAGAACACTTTCAGTCGTTAAGAGGCTTTTTTCGTCAGCATCTAAAGACGTTGGGCTAACAATCAGCTTCAGCATGACCAAAGTCATTGGTCAAGGGATTGTATCTCCTCCAACTATTACTGTTGCAAACTGTTAGCTTGAACTAGTACATCATTTTACATATACTGGTTCAAACATTGCAGATAACCTCTCGCTGGTCACGGAGATTGATTAGCGGATTTTCCGAGCAGCTGCCATTTTGTGTCGATTGAACTCTCGATTCTGGGGTAACCACAATTTGACTGTAGATAAAAATATGATGGTATACAGCGCTTTACTGTACGCGAGTGAATCCTGGACCATCCATGAAAAACACTAACGGAAGTTGAATTCTTTCCAGCTATGAAGCATCCGTCGTATCTTGAACATATCGTGGATGGAAAAGTGGCTAATGCTGAAGTGCTTTCAAAAGCTGGTCTACAGAGCATGTTCATCCTACTACGACAACGCCACCTGTGCTTGCTTGGCTACGTCTACAGAATAGGAAATGGTCATATTCCGGAAGATCTACTCTATGGTTAGTTGAAATAATAATATGTCGATCATTAAGCAGACCGCACTTGCGGTACAAAGACGTTTGCAAAAGTGATATGAAAGCTCTTGGCATTGAGTTGGGAAGAACAAGCTGTTGACCGCTCACATAAGAGGCATTGCATAAAGCGTCGTTTGCAAGCTTGAGAGGAACAGATAGAGCTCTTGGCTGCTGAACACAGATCATGCCATCGGCGTGCATCTGACGCTGATCGACCGAGTACTGTCTATCGTTGCGAGCGCTGCGAGAAAGATTGTTCCTCCCGAATCGGACTGTTTAGTAATTCGAAAAGCTGTGGATCATGACAGTTCGTGCGATTATGATTTACATAGATGGTCGACATCGACCGAATGAGTTCAACAATAACAATATAATTATTAAAATTAGTTGCGAAAACGTTCACATTATTTTATTGCTCACCAGTGTACTTCAAATATGGTAGGGCTGTACAATGAGATGCCTGATAAGATAAAAAATAGTCAGAAGTGGTTACTTTTACCACACTCCACATGAAAATACCGCAATTAAATTTTACAGAAGCAGATTTCGTTAAAAAGTAATGAAGTAATTGGTTAAGTGAAAATAGTGAATACGTTTTTTAAGCAAAATTATATTTTTTTAGAAAAAAAATAGTATCCATTCATGATAAGTAATTTTACATATGTAAAATTGGTAAAGTTTTTAAAATCATCGTTGAAAGTATTAAAGTAAGAAGGTTTAGGTTGAATTGACAGAACATAAACTAACGCGTTATACTGGCACCCACAGAATGTGAAGTCTTACTTTTTACCCACGTTCGTTATGAAAAAATCTATTACGAACGTTCAATGTTTCTATTATTAATTCGATAGAAGCCAGTAATATTGAACCCTTAAAATAAATATTAATCAAATAAAATGCCGCAATATTTTGAAGAGTTTCAACTCAAGCGCAATGTTTATATAACACCGCTCTCACACTCTACATCCACAGTTGACATGCTTGTACTGGGCATGAAACGATCTTATTAGACTGATTTCAACAATAAAAAGCCACTAAATTATTCCGTATTGCATCATTATTTCATTTTTACACGGCATCCCTAGTAAAAAGACCTATTTCTAAACTTTTGTGTTGACCAACATTTCATGATAATGCAGTTCATTCACAAATGTTTTTTCAGTGGTTGCATTGAATAGTCCATGAAGACTCTTCATATATTAGGACAAAGTATGTGGCATTCCGTCTAATTTACTTTCTACATTTTCACTCATTTAAATTACATCTGATTTGAAATACATATATTATTATACATTATTAGAACAATTATATATATAGGTATTTCTGTATTTTCACCTTCAGATTTTTTTTATTTTCCATATCATTAAATTCGATATATAATTCGTTACAAACTTTAATTGATATAAATGTCAATATTCGCAACTGAGAACGTTGCTAATGAAACTATTCAAATTTTGATTTATTGAGGTTTAAACGATAGCGCATACGGTTTGATTGACGTTGTAAAATTTCAACTTGTTTATTTCTGATTCGAAACAAATCCAAAGCCACCCATTTCGCGCGAACGACTCACTTACCGATTTTTCAAATTTTATGTTCGTCCACAATTGGCGATTGTTCCCATTTTGAGTCGGTCGGAAGTTGTCTGACATGCGTCCAGATTCCCTAAATGGGGACATTCGGAGCTCTCGTAAACCCTTTAACTGATGCAAAAAATGATATGAACAGAAATATGTTCGGAGAAGTAATTTGGTGGAAGTGTACAAGGGAATCTATCACATTAATTTATGAATCGGATTGGACAATGATCAAAATCGCTTCGACAGTGTCCACAACGGTCCAAATTGATTATGCAAGAATTCTTATTCGAATTTAACGTTTGCAATATGGCGATCATTGTTCTAAAAGAATTTAATTATAAGAAATATATTTGACATTATCTCCAATGTCAATTTATTTTGATGCTCTATTGCCCCGAGACAGAATACATTGGTTGTTTTAATTGTCTTGTGCAATTCACTGGACATCACCCTGTGATTTTGTGTTAAAACGTCTGGGTTCATCGAACGAAAATCATTCAACAATATCTTCAAACCTACATATTCTTCGTCTACACCACTATCATTCTAACCATCACGCTTTACATTAGTCGAATGATTTTAGTATTCTCGTTGCATAATCAGCCGTTGTATTCTAACATAATTTCATTCTGCTCTCTGCATAGTTGAACATTGTTGAGCAATTACAACAAACAATAATGAATCTTTCATACATCAAACTCCTAAACAAATTTGAGATATTGAACTAAGATTAATTCCGAGATTTTACAACATACATTCATACCTCGAAACATGCGAGTGGTTCAAAAGTTCGATGGTAAAATATCTTGTACCGTCACAAAATGCTGTGATCAATGGTACTTGCCAGTTTATTCATTCGAATCATTAGGCAGAAAATGCTTTGTTAGAAATGCTAATATATTTTTATTCGAAATATAGATGAAAGGTTACGTTGAAAGTACAAGAGGTGTACGATACCTGTGCGTTTGTCACTGATATTGCACGATTGAGCAAAATCCAAATCACCGTCTCGTGACAAGCCGGAAAAGGAAGGGACCCGTGATAGACGATATATTGTTCCGTGGATGGCAACAAAGCAGACAGCAGCAAGCCGTTCAACCGACGAGATTGACCTGAAATTAGGAAACATTAGAACGCTATTCACATAGGGAAAGTTAGTCGGTACAATTACTACGTTCGGGCATATTGGAATCGAACGTGTAATTTAACTGTCGAAATACACTGCGACTGGGCAAACTAATATAAACCTCAACTAGTCGAAAACTGTTTTGTGTTTACGTGCGTGTTTGCTCAGCTTTATCATTGGGTATTTATTAATAAATCATATGAAATTGTGTGTGGAGATTCTTCTCGAAATCTTTCAGTCGTATTGTGAAGGTGCGAAGTGCATTAGCGACGAGCGCTAACCACGAGCTTTCGAATGAGAGGCAGATCTCTATTCTCCAACACAACACAAGAGCATGAAGCGCCGAAATGATCGACAACGACAAATGTGAACTTGTAATATTTCGGGTTTCGGGTTGATTGCATTCTAACGGTTCGAGCGACATCATCATCGGAAGTATGAGAAGATGGACAACATCAGCCGCAATTCGAACGATATGCAATTCGTCGATGTCGGTCAAACGAGCTCCGCATGAATTGTCCCGGTTGGTTCGAAATCGAATGGCAGATCAGATCGAAATAACAACCGGGACAGACATGTTGAGGATCACCGTTGTGATGGTTTGTTTGGCGATATAAGATGAACGTATGTTTCATTATTTGTCTTGTGCGTAATAAACGCCTTTGGTCAATCGGTTTTTCTTGTGTAATGGATTCGTTGGTGAAGGTGACCTCAGAGATGAATCAAGGCATAATCAATGTGCGTGCGTGCGTGCAACGCATGTGGTTATTGTTGGACCGAAATGTAACAATTAGTCAGATGTGCGCCAGCTGCGACTCGTTGACCTGAACTAAATTGGCGCAATCAATTTCGGCCTTTCTACCCCCATATGCTACAATATGATCTTATTCATCGGTGAAATTACTCAGCACCTAATTTTTATTCAGTTTTGCGATTCCATTACTCAAGTGAATTAGAATATCAGCCGAAATAATTCAGCGCTCATGGTTTAATTGACATTTAAAAACAATGGAAATTTTTAAACTAGTGAAACATATGAACAAGACTCTTTGTTTTTCGCCATATTCTCATCACACCCTTCAAAATTGTGGGTCTATATCCGGCGAGTAGGGAAGCTGTTATAGTTCCCACACTAAAACTGTGTTAATATTGAGTACTGTATGTTGAAATTCCATCCTGTTTTTATTTGTAATCGTATGGTAAATCAGCATTCACAGATAAATATATCACGAGGTCGATGAACAAATTGAAACCCGAATATGTTGCCTTCGTTGAAGAGTAAACCACAGTAGCAATAGTTTATTAAAACTTGCTGTAATATTTCGCTAAAGTTCAGAAATCATAACCAGATTAATTGCTCAAATATCAGGAGCAAAATCGATTTAATATCGATTATCCAACCAATCTTTATTAGTTTCTTTGATAGAGAGACTATGATGTGCGTAGAGAAATCAAAGGGAGATTTGACGTCAGGATCAAAGGAAATTTGCAACGCAGACCGCGTTTTAGGTAAGGAATTACTTAGTTACATAATCACTAGCAATTGTTTGCAATGAGATGTTACAGGAAATATTGTGACAATGGTGAAAAAGTGAGCATACAATGATATATTTTTGCATTGTATTCGTTGTATCTGTATGTAGGCAGCAATCAGCTGCCAGAATTGATTTTCCCTGTTTAAAATTAGACGGTGCTTATACCTACTCGGTGTTCTGAATCCAAAATTTGGCCTCACGTGCAATGGAACTAGGTTAAAGCATCTAGAACCAGACAATGATTTTCTGTTGATGTAGCTCGTGATGTTATTGTAATATTCTGAATATTGAAATTTCTTCTGAATACAATGAGTTGAGCGATACATACGAAATAGGAAACCCGTGAATGTCTAATGGAAGTTCATTAATCTAAATACACGATTAAAAAGATCCGATCAATTACTGCTCTGCCTGAGTATTCCAATTCCTTGTGTGACTATGCGTTATTGCTTCATCATTTAGTCATCGAGCATAAAATCTGCTGTTTTGTTTTACGCAGCTTTCCTTCTCTGCTTGCTACCCGAAAGCAGACATCTTAATTTTGCATAGTACACACTAGTACTAATATTGATACATAATAAAGTTATTCAGTCATTAGATAAAATTCCTTGTGATAGACTTGTTATGCGATGCGATATTGCAAATTCTAAGCTTTCCATGGATTGGAAAAGTAACGGTTTTGTATACCATTACAAGCGTTACACGCCATTTACCCTGTTACCGTGGATTTCTTGCATTCGGTTTACACAGATAGAAATATCAGAGAAGTGAAGAGAATGTTGTGTTTGCACATGGACAGCAGCTAAACAGATGCCAAAATCGATTTTTGCTATCAACAGTCACATGGCGCTTGTATCTTCGTATAACTTGATATAACTTCTCATAATACACTCCGCTGTTTTCGATAACTGTGTTGGGAGAATTGTGTGAGGTTGGACATGCTTACCAAACAAGCATTTATGCATTCAAAAACTTATGGTTAAAAAGTTAATACTTTACAACACCCCAGAATTACGATAGCAATGAAAATGTGGAAACAATTATAGTATATAACGACTAGAGTATATCAAATATGAGGTTAGAGAATGATGTTCGTTAGCATATATAATTCTACTTTTGCTGCCTTAAATCAAACGAATCACGTGGATGGTTTCCAATTGTGTTGTAATTAAAACCGCATAGTCTCTCACGTTCTGCGAACTCTTACACGCTATTGATCAAGCTGGCTCCAAAGATTGCATTTTTTTCTCGATAAACCATCAAACTGTAGCATTCTAAAGCAAAATCTACTGTGGTGCATTATCAAGGGTATGACACATATGAGCTTTAGTCAGAATAAGCAAATTTAACAGCGGGCTATAATTTTGTATGGTTTATCGCGAAGTGTTGATAGAAATGTTTATCGAAAACCAATACACTAACCTGCCTAAGCTTTGTGAAAGTAATCGTGAGAAGATAACAATGTCAGTGCTTGTTTGGATTTGGTCATAAACGATTTATCAGAAACGGTTAAATATCCTTCTATCTCATTTTTTAATGATGTTGTAATGCTTAGAACGAATCCGCATAAAACCTAATAATGAATTAGCCAAACAAACCTCTTTGACTTTTAACATAGTGATAATGTTACCGGGGATAAGTACATTTTGAATTTAACAAACATTTTTCGGTTATGTACATCTGTAATTTGATTCTTAACTAAGGTTACAAGTGTGGGACCATTTTTTCTCGAGATGTTATTTAACATATGTTCAATTCATTGCGTTACGCCGAGAAACTGTGCATGGTAAGTAATTTTGTTTCTGAAAATGGTGTTTGTGTCGAAACGAATTACTTTTGATAGATAATCCCACCCAATCTCTTCGATATTGGCCTTCGTATTGATGATGCGAAACTTCTTGTTCCAGGTTGTTTTCAACAAGGCATACGTTGTTTTATTTATTAATCTCACATCAAGAGACACCACTTGTTAGAATTTCACACATCGTTTGATTAAACTACGTAGAGTTGATTCCGAAATTTTCCCTGGTTTTAATCAAAAATCTAACAATGACAAATTCTGTTATTAGATGTTAATACAAACATTGCAGTGTTTGTCATTCCTCTGAACTTAAATGAACAAATAGTAACATATCCAATAAATCGGCGACAATACAATATTTAAATTCCCAACATTCTTCATTATGAATCGTAAAATAGCGTTCTACTCGCAAATGCTGCGGCATAACTAGCTAAATTATGCTCTTTGAAGTCTATGACCGCCCTCTCATCGTATCCGAAAGGTAATAGACCACCACGAACGGTCCAATTTATTTAAACTTCGTTTATAGCATAAATAGGATTATTGATAAATTGAAGATGCTTGCATGCACCATGGCGCAATAATTGGTTTGACATATTCATATTAGACCCAGTTGTTTAAATGCTCACTGATTGCGAGAGAAAAGGGAAGACACATTAAATTCATGAAAAGCTCTTAACAATCGGAATATCTTGTTTGAAAGATAGATTTTTATCAAAGTGGCAATTTAGTGATTCTATGCGCAAATTGCCAAGTTGTGAATAATTGCTAGCAACGATTTCTATTCATCGCTATCCATTCTTTCGTTTACAGTGTTTTCTAATCAAACTGGAATTGACCACTGAGAAACGGATGGCTAGTTTAATTTTCGCTGATTGCTGCCTGGAGTGTTTTCAAGTCCATCGATAAAATTTGTCAAAAGCAACAGCACAATTCAGTCTTAACGATTATTACGTTGTTTATCCTGACCTAGAGATGATCTATCCATCATTTCATATCTTTTTCACATGCCTATTGCGGCATGGTTCATCCCTGGAGTCCAACTTTCCAATATTAAACACCGCCGTATTCCACTAGGCATGGGAGAAACATTTCATCATTTAATACGCAAATACAAATTCAAACACACTTTTATGACTTATAAGCGGAGCTCGTTACTGTCGATAGTGTCAAGTTGTTTAAACTTGGAACCATCTGTTGGATAATTTTGACACGACAAACATGTTTAATCACACGTGCGCACAAAAAGCGGACCATGCTGAATATATATGGGCTTGAAAAATCAGTATTGACATGATTCCATCTGACACCCCATGGCTGGTTTTGTGCTGTTTGTACTCACCAGATATATGTAGTAGGATAAAAATGTGTAGAGAAAATTTGAAGAAAGAATCTCTTCCGGTTATTACTACGCTCTGATTTGTTTGTTGTGTAAATGTTAGTTAAGAATGTGCAAAGTTGGGTTAACGGACTCAAAGTATCGAGGGCTCAAAGGGAACCGCTTTATACGAAATTGGCCGAAGTTTCAATTAGAGTTTGCCATATTACAAACACATTTCTTTGTGGTCCGGAATTTGATCGGCAGGAGTGCGATTTGTTGTAATGAACGCAATAAAAACAAGTTGCGCTTGTATGCCACTGTTGGGTAAGGTTGGTACGACCAACCTGTTCAATCACATGAGCCTCCACTCATGTAGACTGGGTTTAAAACACATGACCGTTAATATAAAAGCCCATTTGCATGCATTTAAATCACACACCCCATGACCGGTTTCATGCTGTTTGACCTCACCAGGTAGGGACAGTATGTTCTTCCACAATTTCAAGCGCATGCGGATTCTGATCGGAGTGTAATTTCGAGGGATGTGAGCAACACATTACTTTGGTCATCCATAAGCGTCTTAAGTGCTTGACCACGAATCACTATGTGATTCTGTGTTTAAACATCGTGGTTTGTTGTACGAACCCTATGCAACAGTAAAATGTTTATTACGAATCCCCATTTTCGTCTTCGTAGTCAGGTTTTGTTTGCCTCAGACATAAGTGCTTGGGCCGGATTAGAAGACCGTGGCTCTGACAATGTCTAGCAAGAAAGTATCCGCTTTACTTAAAACAAGATTGTTGGGTAATATACTGACTCAAGCTGGTTGTCTTGAACAATTTTGAAAGGAATATCACAGTAATTTAACTTCGAACTTTATAATTGTGAAAATGTGCATGCATTAGCAATAAGTGTAAAACAGTGCCATCCGGTCAAACACAAGAACAGGAATCACTCTAACGACCGATGGCGAACCTGAAATAATTCGGGTTTCGGGCGGATTGCATGAGAACGGTTAAAGTGAAAACATTCTTGAAAATATGGGTGACGTTATCCGAGACTGAACGATATGCAACTCGTTCATGTCCTTCATACGAGCATTGTGAGTTCTCAAACTTAACCGATTGGCATGAAATCGATGGGCAAATCGCATCCAAGTGACGAGCAAGATTTGCTCATATAAGCTAGATGTGTGTTTTCTACTTCGTCACGTGTGGTAATAAACAAGATCGACCAATTGGTTTTCTAATGTGTTGTGGGAGACATGGGTGAACGCGAAAGTTTGACCTCAAGGATAAATTGGGGCACGATCGTAAATTGGATGTTAAATACAGGAAACGTGGTCAATAGTGTATCGAGTGCTATTGAAGCCCGTTTGAAACACGTAATAAACGATGGTACATGGAAGGTGATTTGGGTTCGAATGACCTGACGTAATAACTCCATCCATACATTATGATTTATGGAGATTTTGTCCAATTAGTGACTGAAACCGCTCTTGGGAGTGAATATTAATGGCTGCACGCTTGGTAAATCAATTATCGGATTAGCTAATCCTGTACCTCAAATCATTGAGATTCAAAGCCTTTGTAATATTGCATACGTAATTAGGTGTTTCGGCAAGCGCGAGCGAACTTTTAATATTTTCAAAGAGTAATCATTAAAAATAATTGAATGATTAACGTAAGTATTTTCCCTGTCGTAAATTCATCATCTCGTACTCAGCCAAACGAAACATTTTTTAAACGAAATGCGCTACAATTTAAAAATGTATGTCAGTGTGTAGTGCACTACTGAGCAGCATCAAACAAATGCGCTGTGTTTGTACATGTAACTTTGCGCCCAAATTGCTAACTCTTGTGATGGCTGTCGCCACCGCTGCTTTTAAGAAAGATTTTTCTCCGGGAGAGACCTTGATAGTCTTCAATCGTACTCTTGAAACCATCTGCATTAACCGTAAACGCGATAACTTGGTTGAACAGTTTCAACAAACCATTTAAGACGTCGTTTGTTATTCAAATTTAGCATTGCGATTAGACTTAATTCCTTATTATGCCCACTTGTAAGCAGGGTAGGGAAAGTGGTTAATATACTTCTGATTAGGCCTACACTAGCTTTAACTTTATCTTTATTTCTTCGCACTACTGAATAGCGCGGGCAATCAGCAACTTGATAGAAAAAATGAGGAGGAATTTATCATAAAGCTTACCTTTCAACTCTAATTTTTCTGCGGTCGATAATACAGCAGAGAGGTCCGCGGACGACTGTTTGCCAACCTGTTCAGTGAATAATATGGGGAAAAGATTGGTAATTTAGGATGCAGTTTAGTTGTAAAATTGGAAATGCACGAAAAATTGCTTTAACATTTGATAGGGTTGCAAAACGAAGCACGACATTCAAATACGGAATCAAATAGTGATTCTTGGTCAAGCGCATAGAGCGCTGATGGAGGTTCATTGTAGTGTGCTGCTCGCGCCCCCCTCACTTACGCAAAAACCGGTTTCTGGTTTTTTGTCGTCATCCGTAGGGAACAGTAAGATTAGTTTCAGGGTGCCTTGTAACCGTAGAAAAGTGGTAAACATGGATCGACTTTAAAGCCACTGTGAGCAACACATTAATTTGGTCATCCATAAGCGCCTTGTGTGCATGACCTGGAATCACAATGTTATTCTGTGTTTGAACAACATGGTTTGCTATACCCCATCAAACAGTGGAATAAATGTCTAAATTCTTTGCCGCTGTTCCGCTCCACCTGATGACTGCAAGTAGCCAGAAACCAGTTTTGGTGTGTAAATGCGGAGGAAATGAGCAACACATTACATTACTTTAACATTCATTGTGATTAAAATCTTCCTACTGGTTTTTCGAAATGTTCTCAAAGCTGACAGCAATGAGAAAGAGGAGGCAAGAGTCTAAATTTTGTTAATTAATTGGTCAACGGTTGCCAAGAAGAAAGAAATGAGTAGGACTATCTCTACCTAATACCATCATCGCAGGACGCAGCATGACACCGATCAATTCGCGTACGGTATTCTTCGGAAGCAGAAATGGGAGCATGTAATGACTAGATGAAACAATACCAGGTTGTTGACTCCCATATCATGCAAGCTACTTTGTACATGGACGATGACCGAATCATTATCATGTACATTAGATGATCTTATTCGAAAGGTATGGATATTCGAAACTATTCTTTACAATTGGGGCGAATCGATTATGATAGCGATATTTTAGAAACATGGTGTGAAGTTTATTTTGTAATCATTAATGAATAAGCCTTACTTTCATCATCACAAAATTGTCTAAATTACTATGCCTTTGGAAATTAGGACAGCATATGAAATCGTGAACCGTGCCGATCACACTTGCACAGTCCGAAAGATCGTACGATAACGTCATGCCTACTCTGCAGTTCAAGATAATCATCGTTCAGACTCAAGGACGTTTAACTCCGCAGCTCAAAATCTCAAATTCAACACATTGTCTTACAAAGGGTAGCTCAAAATTATGGTAAAATACATTGTGGATTCGTGATTGTTCCTACAAATCTGGAACTGTTAGAGCTTTAAACAACTTATCACCGAAATTTCTAACGACATAAGGAAAGACGGATTCTAAATTTTATATTGAACTTTGCATTTGACGTCATTATGAAATTACTTAATAAGCGCAACCCGACATACAGGATTCACAATCAGTTTTCGACTAGCATGTTGATATTCTTCCAACATTCCGAGTGTATTTTTCACCTTTTCGACGGTAGTGTTCTCTGTACGAAAAACATTTTTTTTAAACGGCGCTTGATTGCTTCACTTAAAAATATAGATCGCTGTGTATATTTTAGCATTAGTTTCAATAATTCTACATCGGTAGTTCGCGGTTTTAGCATATACTTGTGGATGGACTGTAACATTCGGCACCCTGGTTCAATTTGCGTATTATTGTATTGTCAATAATTCTCAATGATATAACTTACAGCACAAGAGTTTTGTTTGGTCTTTTTCTATCATAACATGGAAATTACATAATGATCACATTTATCTGTTGCAATTATTAAGCAAAAATTGACTCTGTAACTTTATGGTTGTTAGCTGGTAGTATCTTCAAAGTAACAATGCTATCTTTAGTAATATTTTCGGTAGTAAAAATAATACATATGTAACCAGATCAACCATCTCAGGCTTAGGTGAAACTGGTTAGGTTACGTTGTCACTCCGCGTCTGCTGCAAACAAGCAGGTGATCTAACCGCTAGATTCTATTCGCTACCGCTACAACCATTCTTAATTCAGTGGAGTCTGTCTTCCGATACAAGGTTCCACAATGTGATATAGATTCGACTAGTTACGCATAACGATGTGACTCAAAACCGAATTCAGTCGCGATGTTGCCGCATGCGTCCTATTAATTCTATTTAAGTGAACTTGTGCGTCTGTCAGGCGGAGTGGTGAGTAAAGCTTGTTGTGAAGCATAACAGTCAACTCTGCATTGCGGCTGTTTTTCTAAGGTTGTTCGCCATTCCTAATTAGTGTTTGCAAGTGTCAGTGGCGTAAAGGTTACGAATCAGTATTATGATGCTATTGCTATATACTAACGTAGCTTTTCATGGCCCCATTCAGTTTCTCTTGTAAGTATATATTGTGATTGTATGGCCGGGGTGGAGCAATACGTGTTAGTGATATGATAACGTCTTCGGTGATGATCATGTTCATTTGATTGGTGCAGATCCTTGTAGAACCTCAGTTTAGAACCCAAAGTCGATTAATCGTACAACTTATTTTTGTTTTTTTCGATGTAATTGTGTAAAACGTTTCATCGAAATACATTCAAATCTCGTTACTGAATTACCTCCTATTATGCCAGTCTCAGTATTATACCACTTTTGCTAGGTCCCGACTGGTGGCATAGTAGCACGATTTGATGAGGGTTCGTAAAAACGGATTATCAATCAAATCTCGCTACTATACTAATTACCGGGACCGAGAAAAAGTAGAATAATGCCGAGAGTTGCATAGTAGTGCGGTAACCTAGTAGCTAGGTTTGACTGCATACAGTAACTGGTTTGTGTACTATAACAAATCGTCGTTCATTGCAATGCATTTCAACTAGTGGATGCCTAACAGTATAATTATTAGAACTCATAATAATTCATCATTTTCATTCAATATCGGAGACAACTCATTGTAGTGATTCATTTTAAAAAATTAAATGATTGTTATAATCTGATCATGCACCAAAAATTTGTCGTGCAATAACTTTTATGTATGTGATCTCCCATGCCATCCTAAAGAAAGTGAGTGAACCTCACCGTGAAACTGTAAGTCCTAGAAAAAGTATTACATTTTGCTAAGGCAAATTTTTCGTGCGCCGCACAGCACGTATATTTTTCAAATTAACCGAACTTGGACCGTAAATATTCTTTGAGAAATAAATAAGTCAGTGCTGAAACGTTATTGATTGTGTGAAACAAAGTTTACATGAGTTTGGCAAACAGATAGCTCGAAGGTTTGTTGCCTTGAACAGTGTGACACTAAAAGAAGTTGGAACAATCTTTGTTTACATTGAGGATATTTATTCAAAGCATTTCATGCGTCTATCAGCGACAATAGCATTCAAATATCAACGAATAAAATTTTTGCTTTGTAGAAAACCTTTAACTTTCATCATACATGCTGTTCTACAATCACAAATTTTGTTATTTAAATCTCGTCAATTAACTACCGTTTCCAAATTCGTTTGGTTACAAATACTCACCTTGAGAAATATTGATATGGCTGCAACGCCATGAGGTCTTGAGCTTGCGACAGAAAAATTGCGGTACATGACTGAGTTGAAAGCGTAAAATTGGAGCTACAAAGTGAAACGATTGTGCACATAGATTGTTTGACGCGGTGAATTCTGATTAACAAACAGTTCCTTATGCTGATCAAATAGAAATTATATTTTGCATTCGATTTCTTAGCTTATCATTCGAAACAGCGTGACAGGTTTACAATACTCGGTTGTGTATGTGTCCCAGCTCGGGGGAAGTGAGATTAAAATAATCGTTCAGACAATCGAAGCCAAAACTGTGGGCTGTTTGAATTTTAGCATGGAATATAAAACCTCATTTGAATGCATCTCCATCACACACACACGTGCTGTGTGAACTCATCAGGTGGGGACAGTAGGATCAGGAATGTTATTCGCCATCTACGTCAACTTCAGATTCTTTATGAACTGTTGCTGATGCAAGTGGCTAAACGAATCACGTAAAATACAAATTGCACTGATCGGTCAAACGTTACCTATTGCTCCCAACACTGAGTATGCAATTGAAACACTTGCCCGAAGCCTATAGTCATGGAGACTTTTTGAACTATGAAAACGCATATGCACGAAATTGTATTCTTGGCCTGGACCACAGTATGTAATTATTATGTACAAGTTAGTCCATTCAACGTTTCTTAGAAGTAGATGCGTTAAATTTAACGAATCAATCAATGACAATGTTCGCATTCTCATTAGACGCGTCCGTTTCCATTCGCCGATCATTCTAAACATGAAATTCCGCGAGTCATCCAGCTTTTCTATTCAATCTGTCGCTTGTATACACACAAATCGAAGTTTAACTTTTCGAGCTTACCTCAGCTGGGAAAAATTGACCGTCGATGCTGTGATCCGATCCACGCGCTGCATTGGATCCGAACTTCAACACTGCTCCAAAAACCTGGTATTCGTATGACAACGGACCAGCCATCAGCGTTACTGGAGGGTTGTCCGTGTCTATTTCCATTTTCAAGTCCTGGCCGCTGTTTGTTATGGTAACGCTAACCTGTTTGAATGATAAGAGCAGATTAGCAGCCCATACAATCAAACATAAAACCATCATTATTCCAACATCACTTGAGTACAATGTTCGCAGTGAAACAAATTACCTGCCTGTCCGAACCAGATATAACTAAAGGTTCCAGGTGTGGATCGAAGGTTAAAGCTTCGGTGGAAATATCAATTGGAGATTGCATTTTGCCCAATCTGCACGCCTGCCAAACGTCTTCGTTGTAGGTCATGAAAGCGGGTTGGCCCCAGTGGCTTGGACCTTTGTAGGGAATGATTTCATTCGAATTAACATTTTTAAAAAAAGATATGAAGCGTAAATGTTTTGCTAAGTTCCATTGGGTAGGGAAATAAAAGCTTATTATACATTTGTACCTTTGCTCATATGAAAATAGTTATATTACATCTAACAGTTAAAGGTAATGTCGGGAGCCCTTTTGAAAATAATTAGAGTCATATGATAAAGAATACAAAATGTGTAGTATGATAATGTTTATTATTTAAAAACGTTATATACGTGAAAAACGGGTTCTTTTGACTCATATCTAGTGGTTCGACGGTAGTTTTGCTGATATTTCCAAAGTATAATTCCATCCAACGTTTCATATAATTTACCAGCAAATGTTTATCAATTACGAATTTAGTTAACACACTACATAGATTAGGGTTTTTAGTGAGATACTGAGTGAGGGATCGTATAGCTTTAGTCTGCCTCAATCATATAAATTTGATTTTTATAACGTTGTAACAAATTTTTATCCCGCACCACGGACGATCAATCAATGTAACTTCATTTAACGATAATCGTTATTTCTCCATTCTGTTTAGAACCCAAAGTCGGACGTTTGGCCCACTTGGCAGTGAATTTCCGCTGACAGCTGTTTAAGAAATTCACTGTTCAACACGAAAAGGTCATGTCACATTTAACACTTGGTGAGGCACTACCGAACTGACGGTCATGGTGAAACGCTGAGCTCGCTTGTTTCGACATGATCATTCAATCGATACAAGACGTGTTTATATCGCCAGTGAATACGAAGTCCGTCCAAATGCCAGCTAGCAAAGTTGGGTGCAAAATACACATTTTCATGCCGGCAGCTTACCTCCAATAATTCCCTCTTTGTAGTGCCACCACGTGTCCCAACTTTCCTGCCAAGTGGATTCGTGCCAATTGGTAAGTCGTTCACACTTTACAACTGAAAAATAAACGTGATTTTGGACATGATTAGCGAAGTATCATAATAATCTACCTGGATTGGATTATGAATTGTTGGTTCAGTGATGCCATAATAATTCCGATAAATACTTTCAGTGAACATTTGTCTTAAAAATAAAAATGAATCAATTATCTGTCAAATGTATCACGTTATTAGAAAGTAACAGATGTCAGAGTGCAGGGTGTTACGTGTAACAACTTTTAAAATTTAGATAAACCAATTTTCCTGCTGGTTTACGCAACTTTTTAGATGTAAAATTAACACATTGCAGCTCAACCATTTCTGTGTTTCAAAAGAATCACTTTTTTACCGAATTAATTGATTTTGCTAGAGCTTATTTTATACGTATGATATTAGTATCGACAAATTAATAGTTTCTGTGTAGTTTTTTTGTATTTCCCCTCGCTGACTTTTAGTGGTCAAAGGTCGCTATGCGGTCAATATCCATTTGTAATAGTATCAATAAAAAACGAAAGTATTATTTAAACATAAGCTTGCATAGTGTTTATATACATACGATTGTTCTCATGAGGTTTCAGACTCAAACGTGAAATCTTAAAAAATAAATGCTGTTAGTCATCCGTCCCGTGTTTGAATTTCACAGTTTCATGTTTGGTGGATCCTGATCTTACTGACCCTAGCGGATGAGTACAAACAGTGCGAAACCGGTCGTGTGGTGTGTGTGATGGAATTGAATGCAAATGAGCCTTTTTGATCTAAACTCATGTAACAAACTCTTTAATTTTCAAAATTGTTGAATTCTGATTATAAATATGTATGTATTACCTGTATTGTAATTACAGAAGGTATGAGCCTATGCTGGCGAGCTTAAAATCTGTAAGAAACATAGATACCTGATTATTTTAAATTTCGTTTTGTACTTGTCCTGGTCAAACATACTGAGATATTCGTTTATTCGTTTTTAGTTGAGTAACGTTTCAAATTTAAAAGTGTACTGCAATTCCGTGCCGTTCCTTCACTGTTTCCGCTTTTAGAAACGCAAGCAACAGAACATATTACCTAGTTCATAGCTCAAATTGATCATAATAACCTGTTCACCATTGCGTCTTACGTCCATTCGAGGATAATTACTAGACTTCCGTAGCACAATCCATTCATCGCCCATCAAGTGAACAAAGTCTGGCAACCATACTTTGAACCGATAGCGTCAAATCGAATCAGACACATGACGCCACTGAGTATTCGCGTTCAATCGAATGCGTCGTTTTTTTACGCTTTTGATTTGCCTGTCCAATTTCCATCACTCCAAGCTGCTTCGACCAAATCGTATTCATTCATTCGAAGCCCGAACATTTCCGTTTCGACTCGGATGACAGGACACAAATTGGCTTATGTAAATTTACCTCCCCTCCCTTCTCGCATTTGAGCACATAATTAACTAAATCTTCATTTCTTGCAGACAGTGGATTGAAGGCTCTGATTTAAAAATATGACAGCACGTTTGGTTGTCGATTTGCGTAGCTTAATATAATAGTGACACGAACGCGAGGGAAATATTTTGGTGTTTAGATTTTGTAGTATGAATTTTAAAAAATGCTGTAACACTAAATTTTTTAGCCAGCTGATTGCATCACACATGAGTGGTTTCTCAATCTAAAGATTGATATCACGATCAACCGCTTATCTATATTGGATTGGTTGTGATGCACTAACATGAATTAAGTAAAATATTTTCATCAAAAAAGTTCATTGTTAACCTTCCTTCTCTAAGTGTGATAAAAATCACTGTCAAATCTTATACGTCACTCATCTATTAAAATGTTAAGCACTACAACTCTTGGAATAACTTGTCACTTTGTGCTAATAGAAGTCAACTGGACTATCATGAGGAAACTGATAGATTTAAACATGCACAATGTCAACTTTATTTCTGCCCGCGCTAAAACTAGGTTGATCGGTTTGTTCTCTGATGATATTTATCTATCTTATTTCAATTCCTATATTCTGATTTTGGCGGCGTACGCCTCATGCGTTCATCAATCTGAGATGTTGCAAACGCTTGTTTAATTTCATTAAGCGAATGTCTCTCAATTATTGATTTTATTGATGCCAGGTTTTGTCGAAAAAGAGAGAAAATTTTGGTAATGTTTGCTGGAAATAATGATTTTTTAACATTCAATCGCAGCGTCAGCACATTTCTATGAACCGCGTTAAAAAAATAGTGTATAAATTTTGCATTTCCCACCCTGTTAAGATATTGACTTTGCAAAAATTAATCAATCATCTGCCGAGTGGCGTAATTGAAAGTATGTCTCCATTTTTCTATCGTTTACAAAGCACTATAGCATAGGAATTTCCCAGTCCCGTTTGGCTACAAATCATATGATGGTTGATTAACTGTTGCATGAACCATGCTTATTTATTTTTGTTTGCTTTTTTTCTTCGCAGGCTGATCGATCATCATTCCACGTAAACGTCCGTCTGACAGCATATGCGTGCAGCATGCTGGTCCGAGTCAAATGCCATTTCTCTAAGTCGAGATGACCGGCACGTGATTTCCATCGTGGTGTTTGTTTATTCATCAAACGCGTTGAATCTTAAAATGTCATGTTTCTCCAGGTCATTCATTGTGTATTAATGATCGCCATGAGAAGGGTTGTGTTAGCAAGCAAGCGAATGTGTGGAACACAGGCAAAAAATGCATTGTATCATGTTCGCTTGAAATGCCAACAAGGACATTTGTTTTTTTGCACCACGATAATGACTTTCTTAATGGGATTTGTATTACATTAATCATACACACAAATGTTGCACTGGAGAGTGTGTTCAAGATTTACAAAAAAGATTATCGAGTGGTTTTTCGTATTATCAGATAAGGCGACTTGCCTGTTTTATTATTTCTGATCAGCTGGGAAGCATATCGATAGGATAGGCTTTAAGTGTTTTTAACCAAATCAATGAATGAGACATCATGTATAAGTGGAATGAGTGCTCCTCATTCTACACTGGAAATAATAAAATTTAAAATGGGTAAAATAAATCCAACACATTTTCTTTGAGTGATGCATTTCGTTTCTCGATCGATAACAACAGAAGTTTACTAATGAATATGTCAACAGAAAAGAAATTGATGAAATGAATTGATGAGTGATGTTTATTGGTAACGTTTCGCTTTTGACACAGAGGCTTCGTCAGAAATGTATGTATAGTAGTAGATGCAGTATTTTTTATAGAATTTCCAGAAAAATGTCTTATACAACTATTTTGATTTTGTAATGAATTCCTTATCGATCTATGTTCGTATATTAACTAGAATGCATCTGAGGGTAAACAAAGATAATGTGACATCACAAAATCTCCTAATTATAAAACATAATAAAAATGTAGTTAAAGAAATCTCTAACTTACCGGTTATTGAGTTTCAAACTAAAAGGAGCGGAGCACTTTTAAACCTTAAGCATAAGGATGATGTCACTCCTCAGGTTCATACAATTCGGTATGGTGACACCTGAGATATCTACTTCCGTTCTTTTGAAATTAGTTGTAGTGCGATGGACGATAACAAACTAGGCATCACCTAGTGTGTTGACACCGGTTTAAATCTCAATGATCAGGCGAACATTGGCTAAAACACTGACCGGTGCTAGATTATCGAAGTCTTCACCCATTTTGCATAGGGATATGGTTATTATAATAATTTAGCGATAATTTTTATCTATATAACAACTTACTAAACTGTAAGAACCTCTTAGCTGCAACAGGTGCGGGCGTTTATATTTTGCCACCGCAGCACTCGGTTTATGAAAGAAGAATGCTTATATTGAAAAGGTTGAGAGCGGATCACAAAGCAAATATTTTCTCATTCAGATGGGATATATATAGCCATACGCACAGAGACATGGTGACGATCGTGAATAGGTTTCATGTGATATATCATGGATCTAATACCTATAGATTCAAGGTGATACTACGTGTCTGAATAGGATTTATTGCCAGATTTGACTGAGAGTGCTTCTAATCGAATGAGCTGATATCATCACGCAAAAGTACGGTGAAAGCACTTGGTAGTGGCAATTGTTTGGTGACATTTCTTCACTGGCACAGCATTCGTTGAAACGAGCAAGCAGGAAGTTATGATAATTCGTGATTTTTACTTATTTTAATGTGACATGCCAATGCACTAATATTCAACATTCAACATTAATGGTAAAAATAAAATATTTCGGATTTTCAAATTTCAATTTACGGGAATCAGGTGGGTGGTTTAAATAACTTTCCCATTTATAACTGCATAGAAAATATTAGTGAAAATGTATGTACTTGCAAATCATCATCTGAAAACGTTCATATGTTGAAATCAATGCGACAGTTTCCAGCAAACATGCAATATCTCAGAGTTATCTAGCATAAAATCTTCCAATAATATGTAAGCGGTTCACTCGTTGATGGCATCATTGTTGGTGGAAGAGTTTCCAAAAATATATACTCGTACTGAATGGAAATTTCGACGGTATTTGAGGCGGGAAAATGTTAGCCCAAGATTGAGCAGAAGGCCACTGTTAGTGTCGGGGACAAAGTTTCAATAATCACTTCAGTGAGCAGGCCTCTGCTTTCATTATTCTATTCTTGAATATTAGGTAAGGTGGAATTAGACTATACAAAAGGGTATTGAAGCCAATTACATAAAATCTCTGTCTTCTGATTTGAATCATTTTGCACTAGCAAAATTCAAGAGCTGTCCTGTTTTTCATCAAACACTGATACATTGTTTTTAATTAGTTCAAAAAATTAAGCAATTATCTGCATGGATTTTCCACCTGAAGTTTTGCATCCGCGGAATAAAGAACCATTTTTCATACGAATCTTTGACAAATCATGGTACAATGCAGAATCTAGTGCTAAACCTTATGAGAACCATCAAACGGCTTTGATTGTAAAATAACTTACGCCGTCCATACCTACTTTCGCCTTGTGGTCAGACAAATAACTTGCGATACAAGGAGGTTACAAGTTACGTCAATATACTGCAGGTTTCTAATGTGTAATGACTGATCATCGCAATTAAATGCTTTCAACATATTTGAGTTAAAGTCATCTACGCAACTTTCCAGTCTTTAAATGCTGCGAGCAAGTTATATGTGTATCATTTTCTGAATCCGTGATACGCCCATGAGCTAATTACATGAATCTCGATGTGCCCGATAATGCTATTGTTCACCAAATACACCAGTGTTTCAAATATTACCTAAAGGGGAATCAAAAAGTTAATTAACGCGATCTAAATGGCTAACACAAATGTAAATTAGTTAAATGAGTCCAGCTTTTCCATCCCTTGTTTCGTTGGTAGATGAATAGGTGGGGCACACAGCTGCAGGTCACGACTTCAGAATTTTCGGCGTTGCTTCGCCTTCAACTAGTGGCTTGTTTATGTTTAGTCTGCGTAAATGCCGATGCACAAGCTTTTCATTCATGGCACCGTCACTGAAGCCAATGACCGTGAAAATTCTAACTGTGTTGGGGACTAACACTACATTAGCGTTTAACCTCTACCACCGGCAGTGTCAGATTTTGGATATGTCCACTCTGTTCATTTTATTGATTGCATCCCCGCCATCCATGATAAATTCAACTGCCTCGAAGCGTAAAATGATGCGTTTTACAATTTCCATGGTTGTACAATATCCATGTATAATTCAATTATCGAGGCACGGCTAAATAGTTCTATCAAACTTTTCCATTTCCTCGTGGCTTGCTTTTTTCACTTTGATTAACAGAAGAGAAATGTAAACAAACATATGCTTGTATGCCTCTGTTGTAAAGGGTTCTTACAAAGAACCAGGATGTAGAGGATGGGATGCAAGCACCACTATATTAGAAGAGAAATGTGTTTGAACAAGCTTTTGGCGTCGGTGACCGTCTGTCAGTTATCACGAGTCAATCTAAACTCTTTCTGATTAGTGATTACCTCGGTATGTTTAACGAACATACGATTCATTGTTTCATTGAAACAACGATAAACATGAATAGAAGAAGCTAAACGTTCAAAACTTTTCGAATAACGCTTTGTCATTTTCTTATCAAGTGATATTACCATTCCGCAGCTTCCGATGCAGTAAAGAGTGATCAACATGATCCAAAGCTTTAGATATATCCAAGTAACTGATATGTACGAAACTCTCTTCGTCCAATACCTGCGTCCAGTCTTTTAAAGTCGTGAGCAAGTTAGTCAAGCATAAGTACGTTTTCCTAAATCCATGTTGTGCCTTATAAACAATAACAATTTCACACACCAAGCATTCCAATACTTTAGAAACCACTGAAAGGAGTTTGTAAGGGCGGTAATTGCCCGGATCCGAACTACTGTCACCTTTATTGATTGGTGTAATAACTTCGGTTTTCCAGTCAAGTGGTACTATTCCCGTATTAAGTGATTGCTTAAATAAATCACGCGGTGGGCTACAAATCTCCAAATTTACAATAGCGTGCGTTATTCAGCCTTGCCCTGGAGATTTGATAACGTTTAACACGCATAAATGCTTTCGCACAACCATAAGATTCACATCGATATCACTTAGGCTTTCCACCTCTACTCTACTTGGCACAGTTTTTGTAGTGACACAACATTTGAACAAAAGACTTGTGCATAAAATCTTGCCAAGTCATCAGCTGTATCCCTAACAGTATCTGTCAATCCATCCAATGTTTGAATAAAAAATCTCCCGGTTTAGCCTTAGTCGCGTTGTTTAGGATCATGTAGAGTAACTTAAGATAACTTTCCATCTGATCTACCAGCATCAAATGATGATATTGCTAAAATTCGCAAATTGAGCACGACACCTTGTTTCGCACATATAGAAAATGTTCTCTGGATACGTCTGTTTGAGTGATCCCATGTGTTTCGCATACAGAATGTTTCACGGCCATGTACTTTAGAGTGCGGCTACGAATTTTATAACAAATTGTTCTGCCAGTGAGTTTCGTAAGATCTCGTCCAGCATACTGAGTGCTTCGCGAAGGCCAAATTAATCAACCCTTTTGATCAGTTTGGCGTCACCAGATGCCCTCCTGGCGCTGCCCGCGATTTGGAAGATCAACACGAGGTGGTCACTCACCCCCACAGGACTATGATACTTCACTAAATCAACTGATGTTGCTTCGCATGTGAAAATCAAATCTAGGAGGGAAGATTGATCGAGGCCTCCCTGT
This sequence comes from Atriophallophorus winterbourni, assembly GCA_013407085.1. Classification (NCBI taxonomy): domain Eukaryota; kingdom Metazoa; phylum Platyhelminthes; class Trematoda; order Plagiorchiida; family Microphallidae; genus Atriophallophorus; species Atriophallophorus winterbourni. The sequence continues at coordinate 67,688 of JACCGJ010014713.1, forward strand.
TGATTTAATTGATTTACGTGTCTGTACAAGAAAATGACTTCAATGATCTCGCAGAATTTATACTCAATTGATTGCTGATGTCGCAATCTTTTGATGGGAAGCCGTGGAAGGTTGAATTCACCCATTATAAGTACTTGAGTTCGGCTCATATTTTCAGCGATATGCATTATTTCTAAAGACATTTGGTTATGAACATCAGATGAAGTGGATGAGCTGTAGATTACACCAAGGACGTAGTTGTCTCATAATTCCATACGCAAACTACACCACATGGTATCCCCTAGCTCAAACCGTGCGTCAGAAACAGTTGTACAGTAAAGTCGCATGTGGTAATACACAGCTACTCCACCACCCGTTATTAAGCGGGCTCCCGTAAAAAATCATGTAGAAAATTGCCAGCTCGCGATCATTCCGCTGAGCGTGGAACCACATCTCGGTTACAGCGGTAATGTTTGCAGAAAACTTGTTGCTCAAATGAGTAAGTTCGGCTATTTTGTTTTGCAGACACAGCGCATTAGTGTATAAACAGTTAGTGGTGGTTTCGGCGCGTAGCAATGATGTATGAATGATGACTTTTGGTCCAAACCCCTTAGAACCCGACCTTTGTGGTTATTTGAACCGTTTACTGAATATGAGTCTTCAGTATATTTGCATCCCAATACTTCAGCTCGTGTTGCTGAGGCTGCCTTCAATGCGCATATTCTGACGTCACTTGTGATATTTCTTTTGTGTAGTCGACAAGTATTTCCGACGAAGTCTGTCATTGCACTTGTTATGAAAGTTAGTTCTAAAGAAGGTGGTCCATCGGCTTTATAATTTGATGGCCTGGGTATCTTGAAGGTATTCACGACAACACACTCCCGTGCTCTGATCGATTCTGCAATACAACCATGAAAAACCCCTATAAGGTGAATAAGGGTAGTGCATAAACAGCTACGGAATCTACAGAAGATAAAGCAGAAACAAATTGAGATGAATTTCCAACACCTCGAATGGAACATGCAATCAATCGACTTTCGTGAACGAGTACAGCGACATCAGGACCTCAACTTTCTTGGGGTTTTCATTGTCCTGCATCATGGCATGCCTTTCTCGTCACTCCACTTGACAGCAAACAATTCAAGAGGATTTTAATTGCAAGACTGCAACTGATTATGTTTTACAAAAATAAACTTAAGCGCAACTAGCCGTAACAGGCCGTAAGTATACGGCCGATGAATATATCCGTTTTACTTAGCACGAAGAAAAAGCTGAATGCTTTACGTTTACGGAGCACCCGCCGTATCGTGAACATATTGTGAATGCACAAAGTAAAGAAAGTGGAATAGCTTTCTAAAGCTGGTATACGGAGCAAACTCACTCGACGCTGGCATGATAACGTGTACAGAATGAGAAATGGGCTTATTTTCAAAATATCTACTCCATAGATAGTTGAGATCAGGAAGTCGGCCATTGGGTAGACCGGACTTGGGGATAAAAGGACGTGTGCAAAAAATATAGAAAAGCTATTGACCTTAGGAGTTGTAAAGGACATGCTTGTAACCGCACACTTTGAATCAACTGCGTAAATTGTCCTCTGCAATCTGGGGAAAAGCAGCTACTTCTCATCAACAAAATATTTGAAAAGGAATGATAAGACGTATCATTGGGGAAATTCTGTGTGCACATATTCTTTTCCTACCTGAGGTTTTGTATTTCGGTCAAGGAACAATCTATTTAGACTACTGATCATCATTCTGAAAGGTGGAGAACCACAATTAGTCGTGGGTTTCTGGTTAAAATGGTAGTAACATTTTCATTGGTGTGAAGTGTACTATAGAGCAATGCCAATCATGAGCTCTCTGGCTATACGCAAAACATCTTTAGGTGCAAAACCCTATCAGGGAAGGCCAAAAAACTGACGACAACAATCGCTGACTGGCAAAAATCTGAGTTACCGATTAACTATTCATAAAAACAGGTTTACTGACACTATTTTCAGAAATAAAATTAGGTGGACAAAATCAATCGCCTTTGAACGATATGCCATTTTATAAATTCGGTGTCAAATAAGTTCAACCTGTTGAGGACTCGAAGTGAACCGGTTCGCATGAAAAATCGTATCAAAATGACAGTCGCTACAGACGAGTTATGCAAAGTATTGTGGTTACAAGATTGCCAAAGATGGCCGCATGTTTTATTCTTTCTCTGGCATGCAATAAACCTTTTTGACCGATTAACATTCACTTCTGTTTTGCGGTTCGTGGGTGAGCGTCATTAAATTTGGAAAGGTTCGCCTCATAAGTGAATCAGGACGCAATCGATAAGTGGATGTGACGTGGTTCGCGTTCAATCGAGTGTCCTTGAAGCCTGTGCAAACAATCTAATGGATTTTAGGATTGGATACGCGATTTGACCTGACATTATCCACCTTGCTCCTACAATATTCCAATCCTAATCCGTATTCTTCCTTGGCGCTGGGAGAAACATAATTCCTTGAGACTAGGTCTGAACGCTATTTCTTCGCTTTTTTGTGTTACAGGTTAAAATGACCTTTTATCAATGTGCTCGAATAACTGGTTCCGTGAAAATATTTAGCTTTCTAAATTGTCGATAGTATTGTTCCGTCGACCATGATTTAGTTGAAGGTTTTCCAGGGAACTAGCACAAAACAATTAGGGCATGGTTCAGATTTGTCTAGTAAGGAGAGGAACTTTCCGTAGGTACATAAGTACAACGGCCAACCACCGTTTATTTTTATCAGACAGTATATCGCAGTGTTGAATCGCTTATCTAAAGAATGCTAAATTAAAGATCAACACAGCAATAGCTGGTTTCGTTCTTATAGTATATTTTGTTGTTTTCCACATAATGTGATAACTTCATATTTATATGTGATGGCAGTATTTAATAGCAGGGATGCTCACACTAACTTTAGTAACGAAACTCAGCAATTTCAAAGATCTTTAGACACGATTGAAAGCTGGAGACTAATAACTCATTAAATTTTAAAAATGACAACAATGAAACATTGTTTCCACCTGATGACGGCAAACAGCCAAAAACCGGTTGTGGTGTGTAAGGGATGTTGATGTAAGCACCACAATATAATGAAACGCCGTATTCGTTACTTACTCAATAGCAGAAGATTACCAAAACATAATTGAACAAGTCGTTTTGCTTCAACATGTTCTCAAGTTAACAGGCAGAAAACGTTTTACTCTAGATTTTATTAATCCTCAAAAGGACGCTAAACGTGAGTGCATTTTATTTTATCCAGTTTGTTGCCCAAATTGGTAGTCAGTTAAACACTCATGCAGATTTAGCGTTGACAGACTTATTAGGTCAGACCTGAATCGTGATTGAACGATCATTGAGCCTTTCTAAAATTGAAGATTAATGAGAACTTGCAGAACGTCCCTAAATGATCCGAGCATGAAATTCGTTTCGAATTTTGAAGCAGATAAAAGTGAATAGCGTTGAATCGAGCAGCGTGGATGCTGCATACACCCGGCAATGCTCCAAATATTTGACACATTGTATACCACGCAACAAAGTAGCCTTACTAATTCGGGATGAAAAGAGAGCGCAACAATTGATGATTCTGTCAAAAATGGAGGGCAACCTTGAATTACTACATAAAAGCATGAACGTGAAAGCGGAATTCTAACCAGGTATTTTTGCAGTCCATAATGTTGGAAGTATGACTAAGAACGCAAATGCTCTCGCAATCAATTATTGTAAAGTCTTTGTGACAAACGTTTCAGTGGCATTAAGACAACAAATGAATCGAAACATTGCGCGAAATTTTGATAAATCAAGATATTGCCACACGTCAATTGGTAAAACTGAATGTGAAAAATATCAAAGTATGGACCGCATCACACCGGATGTTCTCAGGTTTTGTCATCGTCCGATGTGTAAACCGCTTTTCAGCCTGTCTAACTATTAGTTTCTCCCGAATGTGGCACCGAAAGATTAGAAGTCCTATTTACAAAGGCTGTGCTCGATCTGAAGTTGTAAATTCTCGTCCCATTGCACGATTGCTCACGATTAAGCTGGTCATGATCGTATGATCTCAATAAAATGATCTCACGCGTACTTTAGTTTGTATTCGCAACATTGATTTCGATCGCACTGCTCCTGTCTAACGGATTATTTCACAGCGTTAGACCATTTGAATAATAATGTGAATAAAGTTTGATGCATTCATTTTTGATATTTGGACATATATATTTGATAGAATCAATCAGGCTTGCTTAGTGTGCTATTTACTTTTATGGTAGTTATATGACTACTTTTTAGATTGCCACACAAGAGTTAGAGTAAACGGTGTGTTATCAAATAAGATTAAAACCACTAGCAGAGTCCGAATAGGTTTGTGCTGGGTTAGACTCTTTGTCTCCTATAGAACGATTTAGCCCTTCACTCAGTGTATCGAAAATAGTTCTCTTCGAGTATCATATAGGAATTTGACGCGCATCACTTCTGCTGCAGATTGTGAGAAAGTTCAGAGGGATTTGAACACCATGTCAGCTTGGGCTGCTGTGAATGAGATGCCATTTAACACAGAGATAATCATTATTCTCCAACTTAGTAAAATTGTTTCTTTGACAAATATATTAGAAATTAACCGTGAGGCATAACATTTGTGGAAAAAACATTGGGGTATAAATTATCTGAAACTTGTAGAGCAAATGTCAATGCCAGAATGTATATCGACATTAGATAGTTAGATAATTTTGGAGAATATTTGAAAGATTCTCAATGGTAACGTTATCAAAGGTGATAAACGTCCAATAATTTAGTATGTGGTAGAGTACTTGGTTAATGGCTAGGCAAAAATATCGACCTCTTCGATAAAAGTTATAAAAATAGTGAATATGTTAATAATATGTAAATAAAGTTATACTTATATGCCACTATTACATAGGGTTCTTACAAAGAACTACGATTTTCAAATACAGAATAACAAAGTGATTCCTGGCCAAGCCTCGAGGCGCTAATAAACGACCAATGTATTGTGGTGCTCGCATAAGGGATCTGGGTGTGAGCACCACGATACGTTAGTAATAAGTCTGCCATTTTTCGTACAGTGAAGGATTGCGATGCCTTGATCTTTATGACTTCAGACGAAGTTAGATACGGCGCGTTATTATTCTTATCGAATTGTGTCGACCGAATGACATCCATTGAGACATTTCATCTAAGAGTGTGTTAATAAAGTGACACACAGACATAACTTAACCCTATACATTTAAATTCACCTATTGATTGTTTATGCAATGTTTTGCTGTGCGTGCTACATTTTTCTGGCATTCCCTACCCTAACATGTGGTGAAATTTCCATACATGGCGACATTAAAAGTTGAATTTGACTCAAATATTCAAATTATCTTCTGTGATTAACTATACATTTGACATACTCTTCTTGTTATATTTTATATTCCATTTTTACTTTTCTATTAATAACGCAAACCTGTTATTTTGTATTGTTCGCCTTTTTAAGCATAAATCCCTGAAGCTTTGAACCACTTTGAACCACAAGTCTGATTTTATAAATAAATAAAGATATCTTAACAAAAAACGAAAAAATGTTCATTTTTCTATTAAAAGCTAGATCGCATAACATAAAATTTATTGTTTAACATGATGAAAAACTAAAATATTCATTTGCATGCTTTTCCGTCACACACACCCCACGACTGGTTTCGTGCTGTTTGCACTCATCATGTAGAGACAGTAAGATCAGGATCCGCGTGCTCTTGAAACAGTAAAGAAATAGTAAACGAGGAGCGCCTGTATGCCACTGGTAGTGGAGTGTAATTTCGGTGGATGTGAGCAACACATCACTTTGGTCATCCATAAGCGCCTTGAGTGATTGACCACGATTCACTATGTGATTCTGTGTTTGAGCATCGTGGTTCGTTGTACGAACTCTATGCAACAGTGGCATTCAAGTATACACTTGTTTACCATTTATTCACTGTTTCAAGGGTCACTGAATCTAATCTTACTGTCTCCACCTGATGACGGCAACAGGCAGAGACCGGTAGTGGAGTGTAATTTCGGGGGTGAGCAACATATCACAAATAAAGGGTTCTTAAAATTTAAAGCTGTTTAGAATGAATTTGCGAGAACTTATTATTTTATTTATTTCACTTAAATTTCAAGCTGACTCAAAAGCTTTATCAATATATATAAAAAATATGAAACAAAACGGTTCGAGGATAAATTGGGCCTTCTATTTTGAACATTACGCGTTGCATTCTGGACTATGTTCCAATCAATTGTTGCTCACACTCGTTCATATTCATTTTCATTGTTGTTAGCTAGTTAACTGTGCTGAACACTACAACCATTTTAGCTCCTAAGTAATATGTTTTACATTCGTGTTGATATTTTAATAGAAAAATCCTTAATAAAATTTCAGTGAGAACCAAATTATCAAAATTTTATCAAGTTTCAGTGTCGCCTCGTCTTTTTTGTCGATTATTGTACTAACATCTATTAAATGCGAATTACTTGATTCTCTAAGCAAATTGTCAACATGGCTACAGTAGCTGTTCAAATCATGTTTCAGATTATTCATTTCGGGAAGTTACCAATAGCAGTATTCCAGTTAATAGAAAATCCTATCAACTCGACCTTGGATTTCTGAATCCTATTCTCATACAGAATCATTCGCCAACAGATATTGCAAACCAGTTGCACAAAACTTGACTTAGTTTGTTTAACAACTGTATGTAAAATTGATAAGAATGGCACAATCTTGTGAAAATCACCTGGACAACTTATTGTATTGAGTTATAATTAATCGAGATTATCCGGAAAATAGGAACTAGATGTTATTTAAATTGTCTTCCCAGTCTATAATCAATTAATTGTAATGAAAATTCTTAGTAAAAAACTCCTCGTTGCTCTGTTTGTTTGAGACGCGCTAAAGTTAAACGCGTTAGAAAATGTAATGTAAAATTCCGTAATAACTACATGCATGATTAAACGAACTTCTCCTAGGTCCCACTGGATTTCACAGCAAGCAGCAAAAGATTTTCATTGGCAATAGCAAATACTTTGAAATCTAAGCATGATAATAGTATATGCGTGAGATATTTACTTGAACTGGAATCGCAAATTAACATCGAGTGTTGAGGGCTAAATAATTTAAACAATTTCAAAATGTGTGAACTTTCACCAAAGTATCTGATTATAAGGTCGTAAATTATTGAAGACTTTAATTGAATCCAAAAGTTTCAGGTCACTAATTAGAATTACAGTCTACTTAGATGGGTTGCAAATTTTCATAGACAATTTTACTTACCACTTATAATGGGTTCATCTGTTCATATTTCGTAGCATGATCCCTGACCATTTAGATCATATCCTCTATATGAGGCAAAAATTAAAGCATTATCTGATTCGGAAATTGATACAATGTTGTTCGCCATGATATCATACCGCCTATCCGGTGAACAAAGATATACGAATCGCTATCTGTATATCTCGTGAACATCTTTTCATAGTATGAATGATAATATCTCTCTCGGTGTCATTAGTAATCAGTTTAAAGCATTATTCATGAACGATATACGACGCATTTAATGAAACAGCCATAGCATTTCACACCTTATATCATTTTAGTCATCAACGTAAATGTGGTTATTTATAAATCGACATTTTAAGTTGCATTAATGTAGGCTTGTAATATTCTGACCTTGTGAAAAAAGTATGCGACAAATGGTGACTTCGCAATACTAATAATTTTCTAATCCAATTTCAGATAGAACGAAGCTGTACGTAATCAGAGTGAGTTGGTATAATAAATACAACAAAGCAGATTAACCTGCACATATTATGCTAATTAAGTCATGTTTGGCGGATGCTGGACTACTGCGTTCGGTAAGGGATTTATTTTGTGACGCCTTATTCCGATAGGAGCTGAACTATTGATAGTCAAACTAACATGAGAGAAGGGTAGAAAAATTCTAATCAGTAATTTAAGCGCAAATATTTTTAGCCATTGAATTATCTTAATCTGATATCGCGATGATTTATACGTGAGGAAATTTACCGGATTTAGATTTATTTGCGGTTTCTCGGTTATAATCCGCTTAGGATAATTTCTACATTTTGTATGCTGTCGGGAATAATGAAGATGATAGATCATCATGATGTATTATAGTTTAAGTCGCGTTACATTTTCTTTCTGATGTTTACTACACATTCACAAAACTTGATAAAATGCGTTTTGTATATTTTAGTTGATTAGACTTCATCCAGCTGTTGCTGTGATTAAGATTTTACATATATCGCAACTTTTTAACCCTGCTCTTATCTAGCTATTTATTATTTTTCATGGTGAATGAAACTTGCGTAATTTATGTTAATTTTGTAATTTATTTTTTTGATGATGATTATGGTAGTGTTTTGTTTTTGGTAATGTTAGTTATGAAGGTAGCCATAATTCATAAACCCTTGAACGGAACGAAAGATGTCAAATACCAAATTCGAAGCAAATGATTATGAGGTTGTTGTTACATTCTGAAGACGTAAAACAAAATATTCGTTTGAATATTTGCAATCACGAAAATTAAAAGATAAAGATTACGGATGGAATCCTGTATGCTATTTTTGGAAATCATTTTATTGGGTTGACTATATCTTTGAGACTACTAGGAAAATTTTATATTCTTAATCTTTTAATATCTACTCGAGTTAATATTCCAAATGCGAAACGGAGGAAATAGTAGTAATATAGAGATATGATGGTAAATTAATTAATGTAAAAATGTCATTTATCACCATATGAGCTTAGATCATTTACATGGTCCATTTTTCATTGTTAGAACAGTGAGTTAAATGAAAACGAATATCAATCAATTAAATATATGTACGCATTTATTTCATCGAAAAGGTGAATACAACTCACAGTACGTTAGCAACATAACGTGACAGAACGTAGTCCTGTCAACCGAAAACATCTCGAGAACATTTTGCTGTTTGTTTTCAGCACTAATCCTTGTAAATCAAATTGGGATATATTATCCATGGTAATACATAATTAATTTGAATGAGCGGGTTATTCAAAGGTAACAAGGTTTTTAGAGCTGTTACAAACGAGAAAAAAATGTTTTATTATAAATTAGCATCAACCAAATTTTTTCAATGAAGTTAGTGTTTTCTTATTCAATGCAAACTAAACGAGTGAATTGGAATTTAAAGTTGCATAGGCGCTATTAATAACATTCAAAATCGCTTCCGATTAATTTCAATTTCAACTTGCACTGGGTTGAAGGTGGCTAAATGGCATTCACGCGATTCGATTTGATTTCACGGTCTTCGTTTTGAAAACAAGGCACTGGGACTTTAGGTAAACAGATCGTGTGGTTCACAAGCACTTTACTCCAGATATCTGGAAATTATGAACAATTCATGAACAATAAAAATACAAACCGGTAGTGGAGTGTAATTTCGGGGTGTGTTAGCAACACATTATTTCAATACAAATAATTGTTCACCGTTGTTCGTCTGTTTCAATCGTATGTGGATGCTGATCCTACTGTACCTGCGTGAATAGTGCATACATCACTAAACCGGTCGTGAGATGTGTTTGAGTCTGATCGAAATGCATAAAAATGAACTTATTTTAACTACAAATACGTGATTTTGTTTTCAATATTTTTATAAACTATTTAGGGAAAGTGAATACCATTTTGAGTCTAATGCCCTCAAATACCCTAACTCGTAAGGTACCATCTTGGTGCTTATTCCAGTGGTTAAGCACACGGTTGGTGAAAAAGTTCGCAGTTACCTGTAACCTTTGTCTAGCTTTGAGACATTCCCTTCGAATTTCAACCTGCGGCTGTTTGGGAGGCATGCCTCAATTATTCAGTATTATTATCTCCCATGAGGGCTTTCAGAATTACAATGAGTTCTATTAGGTCGCCATGCAGCATCAGTCTCCTCAATGAGAAATGTTCAAGCTCCTCAGGTTTTACTTCTATGATCATTAACAATTTTAGTCGCGAGGCGATGAACCCTTTGGACAAATTTTGCGTTTGTTCAAGCATTAGGATTAGGATTGAACACAATATTTTTAGTGGCGTCACACGACTAATGTGTACATGGGACTGACGATAGAAAGATTTTTAAGATGAAAACATTGAGCGCAGTCTGAATATTTCAATGTAAGCCATGTTTACTGCTGCGATACACCCAATAGGCTACTTAAAATCTTCTGTAATATTAATACTGTGATCTATTATTTTCTGAGCTGCAGTCATTCTTATGGTTCTTCGCCGATTTCTAGTTGTGTCATCTTCGAATCACACATTCGACCGCATCTCTTTCCAAAGTTTAGTGACAAGTCTAATGGCTCTGTCCACTCCGTTGTTTTTTTCTAAATCCTAGATACTCGTATCTCTGTTGTTTGATCTTGGGATATCAATATCCTCTGCATAACGAAAGTCAAAGTGATATCAAGCAGGCTGTCAGATCATTCACAAACAAAGAAAGATTTGTTGGCCAAAATCTGAGCCTTGAGTTATTTCACTCTGTATTGCCGATTGCTCAGAGCACACACCATAAATCTTAGCGTATTTGGTGTGATTGTTTATGATGCTGTTTAGCCAACTGTGTATTATATCAGTGACCTCACACAACTAAATTGTTTTTGGGGCAATGCAATAATTACTTTCAAAATATATTCTTATCTCCCAGAGTATTTATTTCTTCTTCAAGAAGCATGGAATACATCCCTGGTTTTCTCTTAATTCGTGCGATAACATTTCGGCTTGGCATATTGTGGATCTATTCGATTTTGAATACTGGGGTAATATTTTAAAATCCTCTTAAAGTGGCGTTTACTTTGTTTTTGAAATCTATTTAATTTGAGCCAGAATACATAGCTCTAGTAATTCTGTGTTAAACTAGTGTGACTTTCGCCAAGCGATATATTCTCTTGTAGGCCCACTAATTGTAAAGCGAAATTCACCGACTTTGAATCCATTAATAAAAGTCTATTTATAGTGTTTCGAAAAACATTCGCTCGACTGCTTGCAATAAGTCTAAAGCAGTCAGCTACCTGAATATGCTTTTTCAATCATTTGTAATCATACTACCCTTGTTGCCTCGATCAAAATCGAATGTTCGATTCTCTAGAAAGTTTCATGGATTCCTCTAGTCATATTTATTTGCGAATATTGTCAAAACCAAGCACAGATTTGTTGCCCTGGTTAAGTAGGCATGTAAATAATACACTTTAGTGTAGATTCTCCTGAATTTGGGGTTTAATTTAAGGCATTATGCAATTGTTACCCATTTGTGACTTAATTGTGAGACGTGGTTTTGCAGTGAATGCGTGTCTATCAGTCAGCAAAATTTACTATCGAGATTTTGCGCATGATGACCTGATCTCACCAAGAGATATTAAATAATAAATTCTTCTCTAAACAATAAATAGGCCATCGCATTTTCGCCGTATATTTTATAACATCTAATCTCTTTGTTTTGAACACCCGTCAGGACTAGATAGCTATAGATTATAATGATTATACAGTAATCTTGTGAGTTCACCATACATTCTATAGTTTGATGTTAAGATCATCAACATTAATGCATTATTTATTTTGTATAAGAGATAAAATCTATTATTTATTAGTAAACATTCCAAATTAGAATCTTGCTGGAAATCATTTGATTGCTCTCATTCATATGTGATTGAAGCCTATTTCTAATAAGAATAATAATACCGAATCAGTTACGTGTGAAAAACCTGATTAGTTAATCGAGTATATACATTTTATGGAAGATAGTAATTTTTGAGCACATTTTATATTAGTTGTCTGGAACGAACTGTT
>JACCGJ010014714.1:0-22309 GCA_013407085.1 Atriophallophorus winterbourni
TCTGACGCATGGTGGAAGTTTTGGGTGGTAAAATTACTAATGGCCATGTCGATCGGCAGGACAGTGATTCTAAGAGGACAATTAGCATAAGCTTTAAAGTTGCTGATTGTTGGTAGTATAAATGTATCTTCAAGACTTAAATCCCGAGATTCAATGGTATCGATAATGTGTAACCAATATTCAAATCGTGTTGCTGTGATTCCATTGTGATATGGTAACAACGCTTCCGAGGACACAGAATAATATTATAATTTGTGAAGTTATCTTGTTCGACAAGTTGATGAACCATTTTCTCTACCAGGTTTATGTCGGCAAGTCAAACCGGGACGACCTTCGAACAACTTTGCGTTGAGAATGATTTGTAATACTTCCTCTATAAAGTTATACTTGTATGCCACTGTTATATACGGTTCGTACAACCAACCACGATGTTCAGACACAGAATCACAAAGTGATTCTTGGTCAAAGCAAGTGGTGTGTAATGGATGGGGATGTAAGCAACACATTACTTTGGACTTCCTCTATGGTTTTCAAGGTCACCATTGTTAGACATTACTGGTTTAACTGTGGTAATCATGTTTGCCCAGATCGTATCACCACTACAGTTGTTAGATAATCTAAAAATAGATAAAAACAGACAACCTGGTGCAGCGTGGTTTGAAGAACTTCAGATCATTTGTTCGAATATTTGTGACTAAATTTAGATTCGAATTTCTGGCATAACAAGTATTCAAGAATTTTGGAAAATTTTAAAGTTCAAAGTGTATTGATTTTTCTAGTATTTTAAGATTGAACACATTCGATGAAGTAAATTTAAGCTCGTAAATAGAGTTCCAATATCTCGATTCTACATGAGGTATATATAGTTGGTGCGATTGTGACAAAAATCAAATATAAGCAATTGGCTAAACGCATATTACTTTGTGGTTCTTTGTATTTTTAGATGATTTTCAGACCATTAAAATCGAATCGAATCGAAATTAAATAGAAAATTTTTGATTAATTGATCTGGCCTGTGTGCTATATTGGAGTAAGAATATTCGAATTGTGACTAATGTTTTCAAGGTTTTGACTTTATTAATTGAAGAGTTACGCGTACACCGAGTATAATATATATTATCAACTCGAAATGTCATTCGTGTCACGCATTTAACAGTGGAATCTGATTGTTCCACGGTTTGAATCCGCATGATTTGCCGAGACAATTTTATCTTTAACTATCACAAATGGTTTGAGTGATTCATGAAGCTTTCGATTTTCAATACATTCGATTCGAGAATCTAGGTTCGCCGACCCACGCGTATTTGTCCCAAACTCACTTGGAAGTTCAACTCGACTTGCACTAGATACGTAGCAAATGCAGGGGAAATCCACTCTTTCCTACTCGATACCATTTGTTTCACGAAGGCTTTACCACAATTCGTGTATATTTTACAAAGGCGGCCAACAATTTTGAAGTTGTGAGATCTCGCACTTAACTAATTGTCACACAGTTGACACGGTACGTGCAGTCTTCTTTGTTTTGCTCATTGTTCTTTCTTTGCAATCCGTTCAGTGTGCTTCTTCGGACACTTGGCGATGTGGGTGTTTATCGATCGGTAGCTATCGGTGGAGTGAGATAAAGAATAAAAGTGCGTGTTTGCATTGTGTGTGGTTTTTGTGCCAATCGCTATCGACGCAGCGAAATAATGTGTGTGTGAAACGCATAGAAACACGGATTTTAAGTCCTTATGTGTTTGCATTGGGTACGGGTGCTAAGTCAATTGCTTAGAATTGATCACAAAAAAACGCGGTATTATTTAGCGCAAGAAACTTGGAAGTGGTGTTAAATTTAGGATTGTGACAAAGAATTTACAAGAATGCGCATAGATCAATAAACCCTTTACAAACTATCTAATCAACATTCTCGGCTTTGTATTAGTTTGATTCACATAAACGATCTGATGGAAATATTCAGCGGAAATACAAGAATTATTATTCAAATTATGTGATGATAATGGTTTACGCATACAAAACACAATGAGTAATTCGGCGTTTATTGGTACTTTGAGTTTATTGGAACGCGTTACGACCACGCTTATACGCGTACGATGGCAAACAAGGTCAAAATAATTTCCAATGAAAACATGATGGCGATTTCGTGTAGCGTTTTGAGCTTTACTAGAACGATGACTGAAATGGGTTTTCTTGAGTAACAACTGTCGAGGCGATATTTCCACTTACATTGCTGGTGGGAAGTGGGGTGAACGAAAGACGATATCTCATCGTTTTCGCTACATACAATCACCGACATCCAGTATAACGAATTCGCATTTGTATTGACACATATTACACTTGTTTTCGTTTTCCTTATCCAACCAAGCGACCCTGATTTTATCGGGGTTGTTTAGTAGTTGCATTCGTTGATATGGTTCCACAAATCGGGCAATGTCCATGCTAACATGCCTAAGACCCACTGTTGAATTAAGAACAAATGGCAGCGATTGACAGTCACAACGACTGTCCAAACATTACAAAATTAAGAGACTGATATTAGGGTATCAATAATTGGGTAGTACATCCCACGATGAAACGAAAGTAGATTTTCGCTTAATGAAAGTCTAAATCAATTTTTGAAGCCAACTCACATCGACTGCAATATATGTTTTACTTCAGCCGAAGATATACATCAACAAGTAAACGGAGTTAATGCGTCACAATACGACTCCAGAGAAATAGCACCAATAATTTCACTTTGCACACTATAATTAACCGCGAAAAATACGAACAAATGCATCTGTACAAAAGTGAACATTCTAATCGATAAATTAATCGAACTATCCGAGATTGTAATAAGAAAATACAGGATATATCCGCCGTAACAGAAATGTGTTGTTCCACGCCCTATTGGCTGACAATGAACACTCCTTGCCCAGCTTGTCTATATTCTGGTGTGACCGTTTGGGTAATGGGGGAGGAGTAGCACTCTACTTCAAGCAGTCGATTATCTGTAGAGTCAGGAACGATGAAACCATTGATATACCCGACAAACTTTGGTGGTCTCTGACTACTACTTTAGGAGACGAATGCATTATTGGAGTAATCTATCATTTTCCAACATCAAATCCAGGGTTAAATAAACTGATTGATGCTTTGCGTGATGTGACAACGCGGTACGAGACTCAAACATTTATAACGGGGATTTCAACCGCTCTTACCTCCAGAGCCGGGATGATCATCCATCAGAGACACTTGAGCATCAACTTCGAGCGGTCTTGTATTGCGTACCCGCTTATTACCACGTTTTGGCTTTACTCACATGAGGGGATCTGACCGACCGTCTAATTTGGACGTAATAATTACATCAGATTCTGCCGATATAGATAATATTGTCTGGCTGACCGATCTAACAATGCGATCATTTTGTCATCGAATTCGACTACGTTTATAGCGCTAGGTGCAACACTGACCGAGTAAAATGAGCCAGAATCGGGAACTACCTGACCCTGTGTACCGATAAAATGCACTAGTTTCGCACAAATTGATTACGTCGGTCCAATGCACCACACCGATGCACCGCAATCCGAAGCTATTATATCAATTCGTAAAAGATAGAACGAATATTAAAACAAGAAGTTTGACCTTGAAAACGTCCTCTGGTTTCACTGAATCCTTTCAACAAAGTGCTTATCTATTAGCAGACTTTCATGCCAGAGTTTTCGAGACAATGTATACTGGGCCCGTTGAGAGATCCATCATTCAACTTGACCGACCGACGTTAAGTGAAGTATTGCTTACTTTGACGGTGGTAGAGGCCCTTTTACAAAAATTAAATGTAAAGAAATCTCCGTGACCAGACGAGATAACTCCAATACTGTTCAAATCCTGTCATACGCAATTGTTTCAGCCTCTATCTCACATGTTTTCATTTGCACCAAACTGGCGTGGTACCAAAAGATTGGAATCTGGGACAAATAACACCCATTTACGAGGGAGGTTGCCGTTGTGATTTCAAAAATTACAGGCTGTGACATTTCTGTCTTCGGAATCAAACGCTTTTGAGCGAATAATAACTGCAGAAACAGTGCAACATCTAGAAAGATACAGTTGTCCAACACGGATTCCGCAGAAATTGATCTTGTCTAACAATGTTGCTAATAAGCTTATAGGATTGGACGAGTGTTATAGATGCAGGTGGATGTATTCATGCGACCTACCTTAGTAACAGATCCATCCGAGTTCTTGCGGATGGCCTATGATCAAAGCAAATCGATGTCACTAGCAGTGTTCCGCAAGGATCGGTGCTTGGAACAATTTTGTTCCTGATCTTCATGAACCATTTACTGATACGAAACGAAAGTTAGATGTTTCAGTTTGTTGGTGACAAAAATTTAGTGGCAAATGAGTAATGCGGATGATTTTATTTCGGTGCAAAACGAACTGAATGCTTTTACGACTGGTCATCAGAAAACAAACTGCCTTTGAATTTGCAAAAGTCTATGATCATGCAGTTAGATCGCGATTTATATTCTGACGACTGTAAGGAGTGTTCAATTCTCGAATACCTACCCTGGAGAATAAAATCGCGCATAATCACCAATTGAGCAGTCAGACAAGATCAGTCACAAGGACTCAATTAATTTATCATCAATTTTCAGATTGAAATAATTGGTATTTTTATGTACAATTGATTTGTACAGTGATTGGTCGTGTAACAGAGACATCGGTTCTACTCGCAGTAATTCCGACCTTGTTTGTGAGCAACATTTTGACAAACGACGACGAGAAAACCTTCATCAAGCGGTTGGATGATTCTCTGCATCTAATCAATGGTACACCATTGAACACACTAAGTCAAACGCCTGTTGGAAGATTATTGTTGTAAGATTACCAATTGATGTTGATAGTACCAGCCATGTCGGTCGCTGGGTAAACGATCCAACGAAGACTGGGCCTGTTGTCTTTGTAGTTGTCTGGTCTAGTTAATGTAAACCCGTCTTACGAACTTGAATCACGAGATCAAATGGCATCCGCAGTGTATGGCCACTGCTTCATTCATGTTGCTCTGATCATGCGCGACCAACCTCTTCAATCGCATGTATCCAAACACATGTAGATAGGGTAAAACACATAACCATGAACAAAAATACACATTTATCTTCGTTTCCCACACCTGTCCAAGATTTTAAATCATATTCTTTTAGTGTTCGTTTAAATTTTCTCCAACTGGCACGTCAAAACATTCAACGATATTTGTTGGCAGGAAGAAGACTATAGTGTGGAAAATTAACATGACGCAAGTCCGCTTCAATGGTCGCACAATAATTATGGGCGGTGTTTAGGAAGCTAACTGTAGTATTTTAATTTCAACTGTCTTTGAAAGTAAGAAATTGCATTTCAAATCGTTTGACGCAGATTTAAATAGTGGTGTAATTTTCGAAATGCATGATGAAAAGAATTTTTGCTCGATCTATTATCATGCAAAACTATTTTCCATCGTTATTTTTATATTTCGGAAAACCCGATTTCTTATTTACTGCAGTGATTTGTAGGCACGTTTTTGAGTAAAAAATTTGACCGTGACAAGGATTTTTGTGTGTGTCTAACTCTATAATCTAGCAACCATATGATTGGTCCATCATTTTCACGGTAACCAATCAAATTTTTCACGGGAATAAATCATGTATAAATAAATTGAATTGTTTATTGATTGTCAAATTCACCATGAATCCGAATTCACAGAACTACGGCGCGTGGAATTTGGAAGGCCCTCCTCCACAAGGACCATATCCGGGTGACTCTGGTAATACACAAGGAGGCTATCCAGGTTATCCTCAACCTGGTTTTACGGCGGGACAACCCGGCTACCCAAGTGGCCCACAGATTGGACAAGCTAGCTACCCAGGTTGTCCACCAATGGGACAATCTACTCACACAGGGGGTCCATCCATCGGAGAAACTGGCTACTTAAGTAGCTTACCAATGTGTGGTGCACCAATGGGACAGCTTGATTATCCGGGTGTTCCACCTCTGACACAACCTAGCTACCCCGGGGGTCCACCCGCGGGACAAGCGGGCTACCCAGGTGGTCCAACAATGAGCGGTGCACCAATGGGACAGCCTTGATTATCCGGGTGTTCCACCTCTGACACAACCTAGCTACCCCGGGGGTCCACCCGCGGGACAAGCGGGCTACCCAGGTGGTCCAACAATGAGCGGTGCACCAATGGGACAGTTTGGCTACCCGGGTAATCCACCAATGGGTCAACCAGCAGGTTATCAACCAGGGCCACAGATGGGTAGTCAAGGTGGAAATCATCCTAGCAGTGAAAAAGGTGCGATGCCTGCTGTGAGTTCATCTTTCGATCACTAATTATATCTTGGACACTTGGCCATACCTCGCTCTAATTTCTCCTCTTCTTACTTAAACAGAAAAACCCCACTCTACGCCCATTCCCGAATTTTCGTCCGGATCAAGATTGCGCAAAATTGCTAAAAGCGATGAAGGGACTGGGCACTGATGAGAAGACAATTATTGATGTATTTGCTCATCGTACGGCAGACCAACGTGCCAAATTAGTGACGCAATTTAAGACTATGTATGGCAAAGATTTGATTAAAGAATTGAAATCCGAATTGAGCTTTCAATTCGAAGACATCGTGGAAGCAATGTGTTACCCACTCGATGAGCTGGATGCAACAGAATTGCGAAGAGCCATTCGGGGTGCCGTGACTGACGAGGACACGTTGATTGAAATTTTAGCCTCAAGATCAGATGCTCATTTGAAACGTGTGAAAGATATCTACGCAAAACGTGAGTCGCTGGTATGGCAGGATAACTCTTATTCATCTCAAGCTTAATTTCGCTCAAACTGACAGAAGCAGTGTTGTTGATTCAGATATTCTTCGGTATGCACAATCTTCATGCTTTATTTATTGTATGTTCATTAAAATGAGGAGAGTTCAAGAATTTGAGAATAATTTGACGCACTCATACCTAAGCCATCTTGCAAATATTTGAACTAGCAGTGATAACACTGTGAAAGGTCAATATCTGCCAGTTTATAGGTTCTTTTTGATGCTTAAACTGAGAGAATTGAGCTAGAAATATTATATTTTATATTATTATTATTATTATATAATAATTATTATATTTTGTATGTTTGATGATAGTTTCCATGTGATTTTTCGGTCAATCTCTAAAGTATAGTTATTGTGGAACTTCAAAACACTACGATTGCATTGATAGCTTTTAGATTAGTGCTTTACTACTGTTATGGTGCAGCTATTCGGCAAAACCAACATCCAGCAGATTTTGATCTATTAGATCGTCACCGAAATCGTGTAAACTTATGCATGTGCGTTCTTGATTATTTTTATCAAATTTATTGATAAATTCATTGAGATATACTTAATAAACACGCGTTTCTTCAGTTTATCCCGGGTGCGATTTCGAAAAGGATCTACGTAGAGAAAAAATTCAGCTCAGGTTGACTCAAGCCGTCAGTAAGTGAATTGTTATATTCAAACTTGCCAAAATAACCGGTACGTTATTGAACACAATTTAGTTTATCTATCTATCAATCTATCTATCTATCTATCTATCTATCTATCTATCTATCTATCTATCTATCTTCTATCTATCTATCTATCTATCTATCTATCTATAATCTATCTATCTATCTATCTATCTATCTATCTATCTATCTATCTATCTATCTATCTATCTATCTATCTATCTATCTATCTATCTATCTATCTATCTATCTTCCTATCTATCTATCTATCTATCTATCTATCTATCTATCTATCTATCTATCTATCTATCTATCTATCTATCTATCTATCTATCTATCTATCTATCTATCTATCTATCTATCTATCTATCTATCTATCTATCTATCATCTATCTATCATCTATCTATCTATCTATCTATCTATCTATCTATCTATCTATCTATCTATCTATCTATCTATCTATCTATCTATCTATCTATCTATCTATCTATCTATCTATCTATCTATCTATCTATCTACTATCTATCTATCTATCTATCTATCTATCTATCTATCTATCTATCTATCTATCTATCTATCTATCTATCTATCTATCTATCTATCTATGTATCTATCTCTCTATCTATCTATCTATCTATCTATCTATCTATCTATCTATCTATCTATCTATCTATCTATCTATCTATCTATCTATCTATCTATCTATCTATCTATCTCTCACTCAATACAACGTGCCCTGCGGTCGCATTTCTTTGAGCTCCTGATTATCAGGATATACTGTTCCTAAACTTACACTTACGTGGACATATTATACGTTGTTGGACTCCTCTCGAAGTCAGCTCTCTGGATATACCACTCTCGTAGCGGTATTCGATAATACGAGCAAATTGGGATTCATCGTGATTTTCCTATATTGGATCTACGCTTACAACTATGTTAATACTCTTCAAGTCCTCAAACGGATTAACGTCATCGGAAAGATCTTATTCTTCGCCGTCGAGTGGTCATACTTTCAACAACGTGCGATCAACTACCGAGGAGTATCACAGGATTAAATTCTGATTTTGCTCTTTTTCGTGAACACAGAATTTTTTGTCGCGCACGCTATATTCATCATCGATCGCTCGACAGATCCAATGCTTGTGCACAAACCACTGAACAGTGCTGCTCATAACACTGACCGGATGACCCCAAAACGAAAACAAAGCGCACCGGGCTGCATGAGTGCGGTTTGCCGAAAGTCGGTAAGTCCTAAGGCAAAGTCTGTCACGTGTTACGATTGTTTGTCGAAAGTTCATGCTAAATGCGACAAATCGCTGACCTCCGATTTAGTATCGATTATTAATGGAGATAATTGCCCTGGTGTTTGTTATGTTTGTCTGGTTTGCAAGGCCAAATCAATACCGTCAGCCTCGGCGACGAAAACCCCTGAATATGATATTGAGACGCGTCTAAATGGAATGGAATCCAGTATACAAAAACTAAATGAACTGATAATAAACGTCATAAAGACACCGTCGTTACCCGTCGTTACTGCAGAAGAGCCGGTAGATAATCCATCATACTCGAGCAGGCCAACATTTGCCCAGATAACCGCGCAGATGGTGACTAAAACGGGGAGGCGTTCGTTGGGATCAGTGACTGCTCGACTTAACGGAAACGAAAAAGGACTCAAAAAAACCACTGCTACTAAAATGACTGACTCACATTATAAAACAAAATCCGTGATTGTAAACCTCAGCGTTATATGTACAAACGTGACCGAGTCGCAGGAAACGCTGTTTGAAGCTTAGCAAAAACATGACTTAGCTGAGTGGTATAAACTCTGCAGTCAGATGAGCTTGGCCGCAGTTACTCCTTCATCAGTAGTTCGATTAAACCGCCACCTGAATCTCGCCTTTTAAGAATAACGCTGCAATCTGCGGAAAACGTGTAAAACGTACTCCTAAATGCTTACATTCTTAGAGGTGTTCCAGAGACTACATGCCGTATCCATGAAGACTTACCACGGTGGGAGCGAAAGTCGTCGCAGAAATCTCGTGGAGAATGTAATCCAAAAAGTTTTTTAATTCTAGGTGTTCCAGAAGATGCTGCTGACGTACCTTCTCAAGAAAAGTCTGAGCACGACCACAAACAATGGAAATATCTAGACGAAACAATTGGTATTAAAAATGCCATACTTGTGGATGCTTTTAGGATACCGCGGTCTGCCAACTATAAAGGGCAAGGTCCTAGTCCTTTGAAGCTAATCTTCTTCACAACCGAAATGACGGATACTATCAAACGTGAATGGAAAACAAATAGAAAAAACCTACCACAAAACGTCGTGTTGAGCATGCCCAAGGTAATAGCCGGAAGCAAGTTAACGGATGGTACTGACCCACAAACGCCTAGTGATGAGGTTCAACCTGAATGTCATGCGATAGCTCCAAAAAAACTTGAGTTTTTCGACTCTAACCGAGTCGGCCCTCTAATAACTTTTCATGATTTGAACACCACGAACTTTATAAAATGTTTATATACAAATACACAAAGCCTTCCGAACAAATTAGCTGAGCTAACCGAGATATGTTCGCGCTACTCACCTGACATTATCGCCATTACAGAAACATGGTATTCTTTCCAATTGATTGAATCAGAGATATTGATTCCAAATATGAATTTGATAAGGACTCCAGTGCCATCCAATAAACAAGACAGAATTCTCGCTCGAGGATACAATTTGATGCACTTTAACACTGATGTCTGGTGAAGTCTACATTATTGGTGTGGTCTACCGGTCCCCTTCATCCACGGAATCGTACAACGAAAGGTTGATCAAAGTGCTTCAGCGCTTGACTCGCACACAGCAAGCAACGACACTTATTATGGGTGATTTTAATCTGTCAACCCTTTATCTCAGGGACGATCACTCCCCTCAAACACCAGAATACCGATTTAGAGAGGTACTAGAATCAATACCGTTATACAACCATGTTCACGAATGCACCCGGAGGAGAGGTTCTGACCGCTCATCTGTCTTGGATTTTGTGTTAACATCGGAGGAACAATCTATCGAAGCGATCGAATTCCAGGCTCCACTGGGTCTTAGCGACCATTCAGTGCTTGTGTTCGACTATGTTTGCAGAACTCAGCAATCGCTTACTTCGAATGGGGTGGTTCGACGGGTAGATAAATTGTCCCTGAGTAAATCGCTCATGCAGATTCCGCTTTTTCAGACGGACAACATAAGCACTGACTCGCAATGGAACGAACTTGTAGGTATTCTGAAAATGAAGATAAACAAGAACTCGCAGACCGTTCAGAAATGGTGCGTCGATGAACTTCGTTTTGTTGTCCGCAGCAGAACAAAAAAGTGGATAGCACTGAAGCGAGCAGCGTGGGTGCGGCATAAAGCCAACACTACTTCTACTTCTTGGCAACATTTCCGTATGTTACGCAACAAAGTGACTGCGCTTATTCGATAGGATAAGGAAGCGCACCAATTGATGCTCCTGTCGAAAATGGAACGCAACCCTAAGTTATTATACAAAATCATGAACGCGAAAGCAAAAGTCAAACCAGGTATTTTTCCCATCCAGAATGGCGAAAAACTCACAGAAACCGCAAATGCTCTGGCAATTTACTATTCTAAGGTGTTCGTGCCTAAGGTTTTAGTGGAACGTTCTGAGTATTCAATTGAAACAGGAATCGAAACGTTGTGCGATATTTCGATAAATCCAATGATTGTAGCAAGTCATTTGCTCAAACTAAAGGTAAGAAAATCCCCAGGAGCGGATGGCATCACAGGCATCACTGGTGCAAATTCGCCCGCGAAATTACTTCAAATTGCCTCAAAAAACGATCTCGGTCCGACGTCAACATCGTCGGACCAATAAATACTAATACTGACTCGGTGTTACATTCTAAAAACTCACTTAAATGCATCTATACCAATGCTCAAAGTTTGTTCAACAAATTGACTGAACTGACCGAGCTGTGCAAACGATACACGCCAGACCTCGTTGCTGTTACTGAAACCTGGTTTCAATCCTGTATGACTGAAAGTGAACTCTCAATCCCCAACATGATGCTAATACGGAACGATCGCCCAAGAAAAGGTGGTGGTGTGGCTTTATACTGTCACGAACGGCTTCAGTGCATGAAAATTCACGATCCAAACCTTGATTTCGAAGATACCCTCTGGTGCAGTCTCACGAATGTGTCACAGGACGATTGCATTCTTGGAATCATATATCGCCCTCCAGCCTCGAATGATACTCAGAATGACAGGTTATTACAAGCGCTAAATTACGCCGGAGAGAAACGTAGCTCGCAATTACTACTCATCGGGGACTTCAATCTTCCTCATCTCTTTGCCAGATCCGATCACCCTCTACACACACTCGGTCACAAATTTCGTTAGGTGATCGACATGATTCCACTGCATAATCATGTGTTTGACTTTACTCATAGAAGAGGATCAGAGTTGCCATCAATTTTGGATCTAATCTTTACTTCAGAGAAAACAGCAGTTGAGGGTGTTGACTACATTGCGCCCCTCGGTCGGAGTGATCATCTGGTGCTAGCCTTTGAGTTTGTTTGCAGTGCTAGACGAGTTTGTGCGTCCTCCAAACAATTCAGAAAGATCGACTACGCTGGTCTACGTGGATCGCTTGGGCTAGTAAATTGGCAAGAACTTGATCAGCACAACACCGAAACACAATGCAGTGAGCTCACGAAAATACTTCAGTCAAACATAGATCATAATTCGCGATTTGTTGATGAACGACGGGCAAGTGACTTCCGATTTAAGCTTCGCAGTCGCACAAAAAATGGCTCGGGAAACGAAACTTTGCTTGGACTGAACACCGAAAGACCAGAACTGATGCCTCTTGGCAGCAATTTTCTAAAATTCGTAACAAAGTGAATGCTCTCGTCAAAGAGGACAAGCAATATTACCATCGCTCTCTGTCTTTGAAAATGGAAGAAAACCCTAAACTTCTCTATCGGATTGTCAATGCTCGGTCCAGTGTGAAACCAGGGGTGTTTCCTGTTATTTCTGAGAATGGATTAACAATCACAGCAAAGGAAACGGCTGATACTCTCGCTCAATTTTATGCAAATGTGTTTAGCCCGATAACGTTTAGGGCGAATGAGAATTTACTGACATCGATTGTATCTCAACAACTTAATGATATTGAGATTAATTCAGCGATTATACGAAGACACTTGTGTCGACTGAACCCTAGGAAATCTTCTGGAGCCGATGGAATAACACCAGCACTACTAAAATCCTGTGACCAGCAGCTGTGTGAACCACTATGCCAATTGTTCCAACATTCCCTAACCGAAGGAGTGGTGCCAACAGAGTGGAAGACAGGGGTAATTTCACCAATTTATAAGGGTGGTAGCCGTTCAGATCCCGCGAACTACCGTCCTGTCACCCTACTCCCCGTGATATCCAAAGTGATGGAGCGCATAGTGACGGAAAATATAGTTCATCACTTGGAATCACAAAATATACTATCTGTCGCCCAGCATGGGTTTCGTAAAGCTCGCTCATGCTTGACAAACTTGCTGACGGTATTAAACGATTGGACCCAAACGGTTGACGCAGGAGACAGTGTGCATGCGTGCTATCTGGATATGTCGAAAGCTTTCGACAGAGTTGATCACTTCCTGTTGCTACGGAAGCTGAAACAGATTGGTATTGACGGGCAGCTACTCGTGTGGTTCGAAAGCTACCTCAATGGGCGCAAGGCAACCGTTCGAGTTAACGGGGTACAATCACGAGCCATTAATACCTCCAGTGGTGTACCGCAAGGTTCCGTTCTCGGACCAGTGCTTTTCTTAGTTTACATCAATGATTTACCTGAGACGCTCTCATGCAAGGTAGTTCTTTTTGCGGATGATGTTAAACTTTGGATGCGAATAAAATCAACTGCAGACTGCGTAAAACTGCAAAGTGATTTAGATGCACTACACGAATGGTCAGTTAGAAATAAACTACCGTTCAATTTTCAAAAATGCAAGTTACTGCAAATCGGTAAGCCCTTTCAGTACGAATATCACTTTGGGCAGACGATTTTGAGCTGGACCGAATCGGAGAAGGATCTTGGAGTCTGGATATGTGGCAGCCTAAAGAACAGCGTGCATTGTGAGGTCATTTACAAGCGTGCTTCAAAGCTTCTAGGTATGCTTCGACGGATCTTCAGAACCTTTACGCCTGTAACGTTGCCAAGAATCATGAAGACCTACTTAATTCCCACAATGGAACACGCATCGCAAGCATGGACTCCGTGGATGAAAAAAGATATATTCTTGCTTGACAGGATATATCATCGTGCAACTAAACTCGTGCGTGGTTTTCGAGACCTTACATACGAGGAAAGGTTGAAAAAGCTAAAGCTCCCCACTCCCCTTCAACGTAGACTTCGAAGTGACGTTATCATTACTTACAAGATATTGAATACTCCAGATCATCCACTCAAACATTTGTTCAAATACCGTGAATCAGGAATTACACGTAGCCACTCAGCGGCACTACAAATTCCCCATTCCCGTACTAATTGTCGCCGATATTTCTATTCGGTACGTGTCTGTTTCCTGTGGAATGCCCTTCCCGAAGCAATTATCACCTCTCCCTGTATCCAAACATTCACTCGAACCTTGGACAATTATTTGTTACATAACGATTTGACGATGCCTGTGTATTGACTCAGGGTAAGCATATTACTTGACTCCAGTGACATCGTATAATTGATTTTTTATACCTCTTATTGAACGCATATTTACTATGTTATGGTAATTGTGAAGCTATGTGCTTTTTGTGACCATAAATTCTTGAATCTTGGATGTGCTCAGGTTCTGTCACCGTCAGCTTTGTGAACCGCTCTCCAGGATGTTTGACTATTCGTTGTTTAAGGGAGTTGTACCGAAAGATTGGAAGTCCGGCGTGATAACACCTATCTTCAAAGGCGGTTGCCGATCTGACGCTGCAAATTATCGTCCCGTCACACTTTTACCTGTTAATGCTAAGCTTATGGAACGTATAGTCTCGGAAAGAATAGTTGCACACTTCGAATCGCATAATTTGTTTTCGAAAGCGCAGCATGGATTTCGATCACACCGATCTTGTCTCACAAATCTTCTCCTCACGTTAGACGACTGGACAAAGGAGATGGATAAAAGTTCTTGCATCCACGTCTGTTACCTAGACATTTCGAAAGCTTTTGACAGAGTCAATCATCATTTGCTTCTTCAAAAACTGATGCGTTTAGGAATATGTGATCCACTCCTCTCATGGTTGTGCGACTATCTGTCAGATCGCGACGCCCGAGTTAAAGTTAACGGAGCGCTATCCCAAACGTTCAAAACCACCAGTGGAGTCCCACAAGGATCTCTGCTAGGCCCACTCCTCTTTCTGTTGTACATAAATGGTCCTGTTCGCGGATGATATGAAAATTTGGACGCCAATAAGTTCTGCAGAAGATTGTGAGAAACTGCAAACGGATTTGGACAGCGTGTCGAATTGGGCGGCCATAAATGACATGTCATTCAACATACAGAAATGTAAGATGCTCCATCTGTGCGAGAATGTTCCTTGCACATATCGATTGGGAACTGAAAACCTAGCATGGAGCTCTTTAGAAAAAGATCTTGGAGTGTGGATTAGCGGAAACCTGAAGAGCACAGTGCAATGTCACAACATATATCGACAAGCAAACAGATTGTTAGATATCTTTCGAAGAATATTTGAAAGATTCTCTCTGGTAACGTTACCAAGGATAATGAATGTCTATCTTCGCCCTACGATGGAGTATGCGGTAGAGGTCTGGGCTCCTTGGCTGCGAAAGGATATTGCTCTCTTCGATAAAATCTATCACAGAGCAACAATTTTAGTGATGTGTCTTCGCAATGTTCCGTACACCGAAAGATTGCTACGTCTGGGTCTATGCGACTTTACCCAAAGGAGGATACGACGCGATATTTTTGTGACTTATATAATTGTGTCTACCGAAGGACATCCACTAAAACACTTGCTTGATGTATGTGAAGGTAAAGTGATACGTGGACATACCTTATCCCTTGACGTCCCAAGTTCCCGTATTGACTTTCGGCGACATTTTTTCGCCGTACGAGCTATATTTATTTGGAATTCCCTACCCCAACATGTGGTGGACTCTCCTTGCCTGGCGGCGTTTAAAGTAAATTTGGACTTACATATGCAAAAGAATAACATTCGCGAGCCTTACA
The DNA here is from genome assembly GCA_013407085.1 of Atriophallophorus winterbourni. Classification (NCBI taxonomy): domain Eukaryota; kingdom Metazoa; phylum Platyhelminthes; class Trematoda; order Plagiorchiida; family Microphallidae; genus Atriophallophorus; species Atriophallophorus winterbourni. The sequence continues at coordinate 15,736 of JACCGJ010014714.1, forward strand.
TTTGATATTCTTTATTGCTTTTATACTATTGTATTTTTTCATGTTTTATTGATACCGTCATCAAGTGGTGTTGTAAAGTGTTAACCTTTTTTAACCATAAATCTTTGAATTTGAATTTGAATTTGAATTATCTATCTATCTATCTATCTATCAATCTATCTATCAATCTATCTATCTATCTATCTATCTATCTATCTATCAATCTATCTATCTATCTATCTATCTATCGATCTATCTATCTATCTATCTATCTATCTATCTATCTATCCATCTATCTATCTATCTATCTATCTATCTATATAACTAACTAACTATTTATCAATCTATCAATCAATCTATCAATCTATCTATCTATCTATCTATCTATCTATCTATCTATCTTTCTATCTATCTATCTATCAATCTCTCGATCTATCTTTCTATCTATCTTTCCTTGTCTTACAACATCAATTTAAGTCGATATATCTATCTCTCGATCTATCTTTCTATCTATCTTTCCTTGTCTTACAACATCAATTTAAGTCGATATATAATAATTACGGCTGCCATCTCAACATTTAATAAATTGTGGCTTTTCGAGTATTTAATCTGCGAAATAGCTATAAATTAATTTACAACGATAAAAGCGGATGTTTTCGAAATCGTCAGTACCTAACAACTAATAATCTAGCTCTTGAACAAAAGTCACTCATCTTTTAAATGCAAAGGATACAATCGAGCTCAAAGAAACGAAATGGCAATTACTCCGCGTCCGTAGTTTTTAGTTTCATGTAAGATTTGTTGCGGCATTCAAGATTATCGCACTAACTGGAAACTTAACGGTACATCTTATGAACCCAACAATTTTATTTCAGCCGTGTCAAATCACACTTTTCTGGGTTGAAACTAAATTATATAAGCATCAACTTTAGATATATTTGCAACCACCAAACGTTTGTAATAAATAAAAGTTGGTAGATCAATGGGTAGCTGATAAGCTTTATGTTAACTGTTGCATGCTAAAAGACTTTGACGGACAGTGATCATCTTAAAAGTCAGTTGTTGTTGGGTAGATAAAAAACCCATTTATGAATGCAATCGCTCGACTGATCAGGCCAAGAAAAGATAATAAATCATTCGCCATTAGAACTACATTAAACTAATATAGTCACCCGAGATCTAACGTTATATCCAAGCTTGAAATGTCAACCCTTTTTTATCTCAGGACGAAAACACTTAAGTTAAATCTAACGGTGAAATGAAGGCAAGTCATTCATGAATTTGCGCTCTTTAGTGAGCCGACTGAACCACAAGAAATTTCATTTTATTTCGGTCCCATGCGACTTGCATTCTTGACTTGATTTTTGCGAAATCACTTCTTTGTTACAGCCCATTTTAAGCGGAATGAACCGGAATATTTCGCGTACGAACTATACAAAGCAATAAAAGGCGCAGGAACTGGTGACCGTAAATTGATTCGCATTGTCGTGACACGCTGCGAAATCGATATGGCAGATATTAAACGTGAATTCCAAAAGACTTATGGCAAAACACTGGAGGCGATGATCTCGGTAATTGTTCATTGTTTTGTGCCCTTATTTAAACAATTTTGATGCCAGGCGATTAATTAAACTTAAACACACTTCCGCTAGTAACAATAGGTAAACGATGCTTACTTACTTCACATTGCCATCTTATAATACGCGGAATATTAAATTTAGTTGTACCTTGCAACATATCGATGTTCATATCTCCTCCACATCGGGTTGTTATCGAATATTTTTCACCGATTTTTTGACTTCTATGAACAGTTGAATGTGTTTTGTGCGTTTTAGAAGCAAAGCATCAATGTGCATGTTCTATTACATTTTGATCCACGATATATTTCGCTAAATATTATAAAATAACGAACCACAAATTAAGATTAATATTTTGGAATCGCCAACCATATAATGTATCCCATCCCAATTAACGCCGTAGAGGGTATAGAAACCGTTGGAAATTGTTTTGTGAATATCACGATTAACGAAACGTGTCACCGGGATCAAGAACCCAAGGCTCACGGAACTTATAGTTACTTTTCCACCTGATGACGCAAACACTTAGAAACCAGTTGTGGAGTGATAGTACTGGGATATAAACAATAAAATACATTGACCAAGTGTGTGTAATTAGAAAACTTAGACAGAATGTGTTGGAGCGCCTGTTTGATAGAGGCTAGAAAAAAATACTAAAGTTTCTTTGGATCCCCTCATGGCAGCATGAGTTGCAGAGTTATTGATTTCTAATACTTAATAATCAACACCCTTGAAAGCTGTTGACCAAGATCTTAGAGAGTTTAGCACAATGTGGTTTGTAACCATTTTCCGATAACACTAGAAACAAATCTGTCGCGTTTACAAAACAACTTTTTTAAATAATCTGTTTGTCAATAGGTGTCAAACACGAATCTTGAGACTTGCGGTAACGTACACATTTTCCAATTTGCTTTATGAGCCAGCGCCATATGAATTGTATTATCGCTGTACCGCAACGCCTATGAATGGTAAACTTGTCCTCTACATATTTTAATTTGGCAACATCGATATTGGCCAAGACAAACCTAAATAGCAAGAATGTGAGGAATTCTCTCGATTTAAGTTTGCAACGTTTTCAACCGCATTGTAACTTGCAGAAGTAAATCAATTCACCTATTGGAAATATTAGTCAAAAATGAGGTTATTTGAGGTTTGTTTTATTTTTCGTTTAATTTTTCTCTCAACCAAATGGTTGCTCCGTTATAGATGATGTTAGTTAATTAACTATTCCTATTTTTCTGTTTGCTGATTGCTGGCTTTCTCAGATGCTACGAGGTTGCTTATAAGAGCTGATCGTTACACATCTAAACTATTGGAGTGCGGTTACATAGTGTTTGATGAGTTTCAATAATTTCCCTTTTCGTACACTCCGCAAGTACCAAAAATACACCTAAGGCTCCTAGCTAAATCAAATGTGGAATGTTTATTGGAAACAGACGGCTGCTGCATGAAAAAGGATATTTTGAATGTAGAGCCGAGCGCAAAGTTATATTTAGTCTGCAAGGCGAGCGACGTCGGACCTTTAGATGTTTTCCCCGGAAAAATTTCGAAGAACAACGTCATTACTACCCTGACCTACTCTTTTGCAATTCTCCCCGTTCCGTAAAACATGATGTTATCAGTAAACAATCGAGATTTCATGCTGGAGATTTTGCTTCCAAATATAACTAGTGTGGGTATTTCTATTCGGTTTGTGTCCATTTTACTTTAAAGTTGCTCAGGGTAGACATTATGAAATTATATAAATTAAAATTATAAAAATGAAAAATTGATGCTTATATGCAAAGTATTTACGATTCTTACCCACACTAGAACAACAAATACTCTGTTTAATGCGGATGATGACAATTAATGAATTATTTTTTATGTGTTTCTATTGCATATTTCTACTGACTACGTATATATTTTAGGATTATTCATTTACTTTTATGCGATTTCTACGGGGCGATATTTCGGGGGATTACAAGAAAATGTTGTTAGCGCTGATTTCATGAAAACATCTCCTGCGCCGCTCAGTGACAAACTGCACCGCTTAATTTTGCACATATCATTCAGATTTTGTAAAAACAATCTTTCAATTCACATTTTATTTTTATGACAAACATTTTTCTTATTGCAATGAACTTTGTGCAAATAAATTTGAACTCTAATAAACGAAAAACATCAATGGTCAATCGGGTATTCGTGAACCGCATTTTTTATTTATAATCCAGGTGAATTTAAGTGGAAAGAATATTCACTAAAGATATCGGTGACGAAATCTGTATTGATAGAAAAACGGATTAGGATAGAAAATTTCCATCGCATTTAAAGCTATGCGTTCATCTTTTGGGTGAAACTATTAATCAAAATGAGTTTCGTCGGACGATATCCACAATGGTTGTGCATTCTTCTATCATAAGTTGAAGTATTCATATCAATTTGTTGGCCTACTCAATATGCAACACAATTAACTATATCAGCTTCTGGCATACAGCATTTTACAATCGATCAACAAATTCAGCTTGGTGCCTTTAAGAATCCCTTAAAAGAAACAAATCATTCTGATCTGGAAGTGTTTGTTGCTTTGTACTAAAGGGTCACTCATCATGGACAGTTGATCATGCTTCTTGTATTCGTCAACTTTACTCCACATCTCGAACGCATGCAGATTTTTTGTAAAGATATATGCATTTTAGAACATTGAAACGGAATTGAATTGAAAAAAGATTCACATCGTTATTACTGGTTAAGCTTTCAAGGCGCTTATGGATGACCAACGTAATATGTTGCTCAAATCCCCCGCACTTAGAAACCACTATTGGTTTCTGGATGTTTACCGTCATCAGGTGGAGACAGTAATATTAGGTTCAGCGAGCCTTGAAACAGTGGATAAATGGTAAACAAAGTTCTACTTGAATGTCACTGTTACATTGGGTTTCGACAACGAACTACGGTGTTTAATCACACAATCACATATTGAATCCTGGTCAAGCACTCAAGGTGCTTATGGATGACTAAAGTAATGTGTTGCTCACACACCTCGCATTTACACTCTACTTCCGCTTTCTGACTGTCTGTCGTCATCCGGTGGAGACTGTAAGATTAGTTTCCGTGAGAATTGGAACAGTGGATAAGTGGTAAACAAAGTTATAATTGAATGCCACTGTTACAAGAACTCGTTGAAAACATATACAGACGACTGCAAGGAGTTTTTACTCGTTGATTACATACCCGGGAGAATGAAATCGCTCATAATCAACCAATGAGCTGTCAGACTAGTTCAGACAAAAGGACTTGAATAATTTATCATCAATTCTCTAATTTCGTAGTAAAATTTCAAATTGATATTAACTATAACAGCCATGCCGGTCACTGGGAACACGATCCAACGAAGACTGGGCACGTTGCGTTTGTGGTTGCCGGATATAGGCAGTGATTACCAGTCTTACGGACTTGAATTACGAGATTTAATGGCATCCGCAGTGTATGACCACTGCTTCATTCATGTTGCTCTGATTCCGGAGCTGATATGTTATCAACACATTTGGAGTTATTAAAAAAATATGCTGATCTTTCTCGACAAAGAGATGAACCCACATTCCCCAACTATGTATGACTGCTTTGGTTCGGTAGGTCACTTCGCCACTAGATTTTAGCAATTGTGTGTTGTGAATGACTTTTTTTAAATTCACGCAATAGTTTTTATGTCAGTCTTAATATGCGTGGCGGGAGAAAGTTGTCCGTCCGGTTAAACGCGATTTTGTACGCGATACTGGTTTTTAGTGCGTTTGTACAAAGTTCAGTCCATTCCTTGAGCTCACGTGCTTGCCTTACTGAGAAATGTGTATGTACCGACTCAGGGAAGTTTTTACAAATTACGCTGAGCACGATATTGGGCTTGATTGAATGAATGGTAATGTTGGGCTTGCGAAGTTTCTCGGAACTGAGAAATATCCGGTAGGGATTAGTGGCTTTATACATTTTATTTTATCAGATGAATGACCACGACAATCAAGGTCCACCTGGTCCATTCTTTTTTACTCCTGGATACTCGATTACAACACTCAATGACGGGGGCAGTTTTCGCGAAGAATTCTGGTCATCCAGATTAGACCCCCTGGCGTATTTGTGGCTGTCTCACTTGGCGGCTTAACCTGACATGCACTAGGAATGTAGCAGTCGTCGGGGAAATCAATCTTGCTCACGATCGATACCATTTGTTGTGCTCCGGCATCATAACAGTTCGTATATACTTTACAAAGTCAGCCAAAATTTTTGAAGTCATGAGCTCTCACGTGTACAATTTTGTTGCACAATTATCACAACACTACGGTCTTTTTTGTTTTGGTCATTCTTCCTGTTTTTGTTACGATCGGGTCAGTGTGCTTCGTTAGTACACTTGGTGATGTGGTTGTTTATCGATCGGTGGCTATTGGTAGAGTGAACTAAAAAATGCGAGATATTCAGAATTCAGAATGTTTTATGGTAGAAAAAGCAGTAAGCTTAACAATAACCATAGGATGACAGGTATATGGAGTAAAAAATATCTCTCAAAAATAAATAGAGATAGTCACATACCGCATAGTTTCAACATTCAAGATTTATGGTTGTAAAAGCAATTAACTTTACAATAACCATAGAGTGGAACTATAGTTACAAATGGATATATATAATCAAAATAAATGGGACGTAGATAGTTTATGCATAGTTAGGGGCAAAATTTGGATTAGCTCTCATATTATCGTCAAGTTTCGATTTGAATATAGATAAACTGTTTGAGATCACCAAATCGGCGAGTAAGAAATTAAAACACGCACTGAATAAAAATACCTGCGGCAGTTCCGTTTGGAATGTGGCATTAAAAAATTGCAACCATTAACACGGCTGTTGCTGGGAGTTCGAAGGTAGAATAATACGTCCAGGGGACGGGAAACAGTATTAAGTATTTGTATGCGAGGTTGAGATTACTTCGCATTCTCCTTCGTGCAAGTGACCTAACCTCCAGTCGTCTGAGTCTCCCGGCGAGTGGCATAACT
>JACCGJ010014715.1:0-21845 GCA_013407085.1 Atriophallophorus winterbourni
CTTACTGCGTTTGTGGAAGCTTCTTTGGATCGGAGGAACATAGCCTGTTGGAATGAAATAGGATATCAAACATTGAAACATATTAAAGTGCACATCAACAAATCCTAGTAGCGACAGATAAAGAGAACGATTCCAGTGGAGCATGATGTTAAAAGCGAAAACAACAGCTGCATAGTAAAACCTAGGTTATTACACGGATCTGGAACTAATATTATTATTGATTTGACACAGGTACTGAGCAGCATATGGAAACCCACCGTTTTCTATTACCATTAATATCTGTCCCGATCTGTCCATTTTTCAATAATGTATGAACGCACAAGCCTGATCCAGGCAAAGTGCCGCACAGTCAGAGACTGCACGTGGGCTAACATACCGTCAGGTTTCCCAGGCCTAGACAGATAATAATCCGAAGCGCATTCACACTCAGGGTACATCGTGAGCGCATGATTTGCTTCATGCTCCACAGCTTTTCGAATTACTACACAGTCCGATTCGGGAGGAACAATCTCTCCCGCAGTGCTCGCAGCGATAGACAGTACACGTTTGAACGATGCTAGTTGTATGCTGAGGGTGAGATCTGCGTTCAGCAGCCAAGAGCTGTATCTGCTCATCCCCAGCTTGTAGAGGGCGCTTTACAAGGTGCCCCCCCAAAGCGACCGGTAAAGAGCAAGTTCTCCCCAACTCGTAAGGTCAATTCAAAGGTCTTTCACATCCCTTTTGCAAACGTCTTTGTCTGCCCAAAGGTCGACTTCCTGATTGCGACTCATCGTAGAGTAGATCTTTTAGAATACGACCATTTTTCATTCTGTACACATAACCCAGCCAGCGTAGGTGGTGCTGTCATTAGTAGGGTGAACATGCTCTGTAGATAAGCTCTCGAAAGCACTTCGGCATTCGTTAGTTTGTCCATCCACGATATGTTCAAGATACGACAGACGCTCCTTAACTGGGAAATATTCAGCTTCCGGTGGTGTCTTGCGTGGATGGTCCAGGTTTCACGGACGTACAGTAAAGCAGTCAAGTTGTAGTTGCCCCGGACACGAGAGTTCAAACAGGACTAGAAGGCAGCTGATCAGCCATCTGTTTACCAATCTCTGTGTCTCGTGAGAGGTTATCCGAAATGGTTTAAGCAACATATGTGAAATGACATACTGGTTCGAGCTGACAGTTTTCAACAGTGATGATGGGAGGCGAGAAACAGTCCCTCGCTCAAGGGACTTTGGTCTTGTTCATACTGATTGTTAACCGAAAGTCTTTGTATGCGGAAAAGCAGTCTATTAGCGACTGGCAGCGGTCATGGGAGTGATAAAATGAAATCCAAAATGCACGGGGAAATGTGAAAAAAGAGTACACACACACTGGGAGAAGCGTATGAATGGCCAACCAAACGGAGTTAGAAAAGCAAGGATTTTCCTTACATGAAAAAACAGCCAAGGTCGATGTATGCTACCTTGTTTCTCGCTACCGAATACGGATAGTTGCACCATGTCAAATAAGTTTAGCGATGATGCGGAGACAGTGACTATCGAATAACTGCAACCGTCATCAAAGGTGAAATTCCCTGAAGTTAACTCCTGAAAGATATAATCTTATTTAAATTGGGCCGTTCGCAGATAGGTTCAAAAGGTTGTTATAGCCGGGGGTGGCAGTGGGGATAAGCTGCCACTGTTTGTAAAATGCCCACATATGGCGCGCGTCTCAAATAGACTCTGACAACCAAGTCCAGCTTCTGGCCTGCACGAGTGGCTCCCCGAGCCCGGCGGAACTGCTTCTACCAACAGGAGAATGGGCGAGTGCGAGTGACTGGTGCCTGAAAACCAGTTTGCTTTGGACAGATGGAGCTCGTTAGCCTAGGAGGGCATTTCTAATGAAGGAAAATCTGATTTTAACCCTCCGCTGTCTCGCGGGATACCGGATCGCGGGAAAGGCTTCGGGAGAAAACGCTGAGGAAAAATCTGGAGCAGTCTCGTAGACGGTTAGTTTCTGGCAACTCCCTGCTGCCTTACAGGTCACACTTAGTTGTGCAAAGACTAGAGAAGCTGACTCGAACAAACGCCAAGTGATGCTGCGGACGCTGCTTTGTACCCAAACTCCCAAGACTCTTAATTGAAGCCGACTCATCCTCCAGGAGGAGAAAGTCGCATGAAAGTAAGTTCGCAGATACGCACATGACCCGACCGACTAAGATGACGATGCCGGAGCGTGTAAACATGCTCCAAGGAACAGCCTTATGAAACCATCCGACCATCCGTAAATGGAAACTACCGAGCCCCATTCATTCAGGTCTTACTTGAATACTCCAGATTCAGAGACCATACCGTAAGGCATGCCCACGACCATTTTGTGTTCATCGTTAGCTTGCAGTTACCCAAACATGAGGGCTTAAACGGCACTACATGACAGTGGCTCGCGAGTGTTTGTCCGTAAAACGTAGGTTCAGTGAAAGCACAAGCGTCTAATCAGGCGAAGTGGCACATGGTCTGACAGACTGCATGCTAGCTCCTATGCTTTCAGGTTGCTTATGTATATAAGGTGACGGTGCGAATAAAGTTTGACCATGAAGGTTGAATTCAATCTATCTACCATGAACTACAAAACAACATTGTAATCCCACGGCTTACCTCAATTTCCGCAAGCACTTCATCCTTCGTATGGGAATCCCCCTTTCCATCAAGCAGCACATTCAAAGCCGCGGTCATTGGTTCCCATTCGTCCATTATTTCAAACTCCGTGACATCAATGTCGCTAGCCTGTTCCTCATCTTCAAACTGACTATTCACCATGCGTATCAACTCCTCCGCCTCTTCCTCGCCTATGTCGACCTCCATGCGCTCTGCGAAATCGGACAAACGACGTTCTTTGGCAATTTCATCCGTTGGTCGTGAAGGACGCTCATCGTCGGAATCCGAAAGTACTTCACCCTCCGAATAACTATCATCGTCCGAGGGAGTTCGGCTGCGACGATGACGGAGTGAGCGAAGAGACTTGCGTTTGGGTGAAGAGACTAATTTCGGGCTGGATGATTTCTCCTCTACTACATCCTCGGTAGGTTTGTCTTGTGATGCGGGACCTTCATCTTCAATATCCTCCACAAGTTGATCTAATATGACTGCACCCTCGGGGAATTCCATAATGTCGGCTTCATCTTCAATTTCCTCTGGCAACCTGAAATACGAAATATCAGAAGAGTTGTGAATATGCATGACGGAAACTTGTTATTGTATTTGCGTAACGCAGAGTGAGAGGATTACCCGTGTTCACTTTTTGGGGGAGAAGGCACAGCAGGTGAAGGGGCACGGAGAGCATTCAAAATATCCCTCTCTGGATCCTCGATAGGTTTGTTTATCTCAAGGTCAGTCATGAGCAGTTGATCGCCAGACAGTGCGGTTTCGTCAGCGGTGATATTCTCCGTCTCGAATGAAGTAGGTTTGGGCCGAGGTCGTTTGCGCGATGGTCGGGTGCTATGATCGAAGCGATCGAGTGCAGCCTGTACCGAGGCGGGATTCGGTAGGCATGGCGATTTGCGACTGGGAGAATTTGAGCTTAATTAAACGGGGAAAAGACACCGCGGTCATAAGAGCAAGTAGCACAATCAGGAAAATACAAAATACAAAAGTTTCACCAGGTAGTGAATTGATACCAGAGAATCTGATACCTATGGTAATGTGGTGCGATTGAAGGTCATAACAGAAAATGAAGATTACTACTAGTGTGTTGATGTACCGTGTATTGATATGATTATTGGAGTCTGATCGATATGACATTGTCCGGCTAGGAGGAAGCAATCAATCATGATCATCATTCCACTGGGAATGGCCAGACTCGGCTCAAAGCACATGAAGTCTTTGACTGTTAAACTGCCTGCTCTCAATTTGGAGTCCGAGACAAGAATTCGCATTGGCCTCACCCTTAGTGATACAACTCCCAATCGTGTTCAGTGGCGGTCTTGTTGTAGACGTCTTCTTGGAGTGTTTCAATAATCTTGCCTGTTCTCAAGTGAAGTGGCGAGGAAAACTTGATACGATGCGTGACAGTGAAAGCCGCAAGATGCACTCGTGCTGATCTTGTTCTATTCGGTCACAACACTTGATTGAATTCATTTTTGATTCCCCTCATCCCAATGTGTGTATGTGCTTAATCTTCTCTAGGTTGAGTAGTATTCGGGGTCCAATTCTCCTCCCTCTTTCGAGGATTCTAAAGTGTGACGGCTGTTTGGCAGTTAAGCACTCGTTACTGTCTTTGATGATGATGATGATGATGACTCGTTACTTGATAACGGTTTAATGGTGTCCATGATGATGAGGAGGATACAATAAACAGAGATGCGAAAAAGTGGTGACATCCAGACAGACAAGCAATAGAAGGGACACTACTAAACAACTGGTCATGAATGGAAGTCGTGTCGACATTGGTCTATACACTGGCTTTACGTGTTGGCCTCCGGGTACACAGCAAGATATGAGCTCAGTTTATGAGCGTGGCCACGGGGAAGAAGGAGACATGTGTTAAGAATTGCTAATTAGGATTGGGATGCTAACGGTGACTAAGCACGTTTCAGATCGACTGGACGAGTGTTGCAGTTCGTCAACCAGAAATAGCTGTGATTGTAGCAAGTTGCACTGATGTACGCCAGTGCAGTTCAATATGGAGAACTAGCCGTTGCCCATGCAGCAAGTGTTCCCTCTCCACGGCACCACCGGAACCAAAGGAACAGCTAGGCTGATACGTTTGGACAACGATGCCGTCGCAGAAGTTGGCAGAGCCAAGTTGAATAAAAATTCGGATGCCTAACGAGACTCCGGCTCCGGATTTTTCCTCGAGGTTTACTCCTGAAGCCTTTTCAATGATCGGATGTAGCCACAAGGCGGTGAATGTTTGAGATAAGGGTTTTCCTTCCCCTAGATGGATCGCTTTCATGGACTGCCTTGCTCCACCTACCCGAAGCATGCTGGTTTTAAGGCGCAAGTCAGCCGCCTTCGCCCTTTCTCCTGTCAGTAGAAACAGTTCCACCGATTTACACAGGGCCAAGCGTGCAGGCGAGGAGCTGGACTTGGTTGTCAGAGGTTATATGAGACGCGTGCCATTGGAGCATTTTTGGAATTGGGAGCTTATCCCTAAAACCGCCGTGACAACCTTGGAACCAGCAAGTTTCACTATTCCATCGCGAGCCCACCAACTCCATCACCAAGGACAGCATTACATCGGTGGCGAGTACCATATGCTTAAAGGACACAATAAAGAGTATACGAGGGGAAGACGAGACGTAAAAAGCTACGGAATCCGCGAAAGTGGTGTGTACATCTAGACCACATTATGGATTCACTCAGGTTTCGTGGACGAGTAGATCGTCATCAGCACGAAGGCTTCTTTGGGGGCTTTCACTATCACACATCATAACAGGGGTTCCTCACCATCACGAGATGAATCAAAAATTCTTAGATTCCTATAGCAAGAGTGATATTCTGATCCACGTCTCACAGAGGTAGTAACCAATCAGAAGTCGTTTCGCATGGATCTCAGACAACGATGGGCCAGTCCAACTACAGCCAATTGAGGTGAAACGGCTATTTTCTGCTAAAACTAAGTCACAAACTGGTTACCAGGTTAACGCTCTCCTAACGAGTTGAGAGGGGAAAACGACAGTTTCGCCTCGGTAATAATTGGTACAAGTGACTGAGTGCACGTATGCCAACGTCTATCTACACATACGTAGTGGTCTAAAAGGAAAGTAATTTCAAAACCGAGATCATCAAACAGGGGGTAGCTGTCAGCGCTTAACTTACTGGCAGTTGAAAAAGATGAATACATAAGCTGTAAACTTGACAACTAAACATGTCTAGCTAAAGAGCTCGATGCCCTAAAGGTAAATGGTGCAGATGTTGGTTTAATTCGGCCGACGTCGACCATCGATCTCTCAAACTGTTCCACATGACTATGGGGTCCCATTCAAGACTGAACCCCTCTTGCACAACACTACTTTACTTTACTTTGTGCGACTATCTACTCCTGGAGGATGAGTCGGCTTCAAAGAAGATTCTTGGGAATTTGGGTACAAAGCGGCGTCCCCAACACCACTCGGCGTTTGTTCGAGTCCGCTTCTCTAGCCTTTGCACAACCAAGTGCGACCTGCAAGGCAGCAGGGAGTTGCCAGAAAGAGGTGGTCTACCAGACTCTGTTCCAGGTTTTTCCTCAGGGTTTGCTCCCGAAGCCTTTCCCGCGATCGGGTATCCCACAAGGCAGCGGAGGTTTAAAATCAGGGTTTTTCTTCCTTTAGATGAAATGCCCTCCCAGGCTAACGAGCTACATCTGCCCGAAGTAAACTGGTTTTCAGGCGCAAGTCACTCGCCCTCGCCCCTTCTCCTGTTGGTAGAAGCAGTTCCGCCGGGATCGAAGAGCCACTCGTGCATGCCAGAAGCTGGACTTGGTTGTCAGAGGTAATTTGAGACGCATGCCATATGGGAGCATTTTATAAACAGTGGGAGCTTATCCCCACTGCCACCCCCGGCTATGACAACCTTCGGAACACTCCCAAAGACAAGCAGTCTCCGGGGAATTAACACAACTTTTCCAAGGTCGGTGTGATTTTTATTCAGCCAGTGCCAGCAGGAACCGTTAATCCTCTGATTGAGGAATGTCTCCAAAAGTTGTTCGAAATTGTCTGGAGGATTCACGTGTTTTACACATGTCTTTGTACCAAAAGTGCTAATGGACAAAGGTTAACTTCCCGAGTGCAACTTGATATAGAACATGACCCAACTAATGCTGTCGCAGACCTGCTTAAGATATTGATTTTACATTTGTTACTCTGCCCACGCACGACATGTTCAAGATGTCCAGAAAACGAAATCGTTCAGCTTTCGCTCAGGTCTTACTTGGATGGCATACAATGAAGCACGAACTGTATATCATCATTTTCGGTCTGTTTGTGGTTGCCCCAGATACGTGAGTTCTAGCAAGGAAAGGTTGACAGTTACTCTGCTGATCCGTTGTTAAATTTAACGTTTAGTGGGTGTTATCTGCAAAGGTTGTCATAGCCGGGGGTGGCAGTGGGGATAAGCTCCCACTGTTTATAAAATGCTCCCATATGGCATGCGTCTCAAATAGCCTCTGACAACCAAGTCCAGCTTCTGGCCTGCACGAGTGGCTCCCCGAGCCCGGCGGAACTGCTTCTACCAACAGGAGAAGGGGCGAGGCGAGTGACTGGCGCCTGAAAACCAGTTTGCTTCGGGCAGGTGTAGCTCGTTAGCCTGGGAGGGCATTTCATCTAAGGGAAGGAAAACCCTGATTTTAAACCTCCGCTGCCTTGTGGGATACCCGATCGCGGGAAAGGCTTCGGGAGAAAACCCTGAGGAAAAACCTGGAACAGAGTCTGGTAGACCACCTCTTTCTGGCAACTCCCTGCTGCCTTGCATGTCGCACTTGGTTGTGCAAAGGCTAGAGAAGCTGACTCGAACAAACGCCGAGCGGTGCTGGGGACGCCGCTTTGTACACAAATTCCCAAGACCCTTCATTGAAGCCGACTCATCCTCCAGGAGGAGATAGTTGCACAAAGTAAAGTAAAGTAAGTTATCTGCAATCGTTAAACAGAGATTTGCAAAGTGATGCACTGGTTTTAACGCAAGAAGTTTTCAACGAGAGGGGATAAAATCCATGAAACGACGCGACTCAACACTAGTAGCAACGGTAGAAAACCGTACACAGGGATCTAAAACACAAACGCACGTGACTTCAACGATGAGACGACCATCTCAAACACACACCATCCTCCAGGAGGAGATAGTTGCACAAAGTAAAGTAAAGTAAGTTATCTGCAATCGTTAAACAGAGATTTGCAAAGTGATGCACTGGTTTTAACGCAAGAAGTTTTCAACGAGAGGGGATAAAATCCATGAAACGACGCGACTCAACACTAGTAGCAACGGTAGAAAACCGTACACAGGGATCTAAAACACAAACGCACGTGACTTCAACGATGAGACGACCATCTCAAACACACACCATATCCCAGGTGGCCCTATCCTGTCGTCCCTTGACAATAAAGAACAAAAGGAAACGAACAAACAAAGAAAGGCGGAACGCAGAGATACCTTTCATCTCCAGAACATGAGGAATCGTCCGAGTCGTCCAACTCCACCGAATCGACGGCATCATCCTCTGGAGCGTCTGCATGGAGATCCACGAGGGACGCGTCCATTTGATTGTAAAAACTCAACACTGCATCGGCCACCACGCTTTTGACACGGTCCCGTTTGCTCTCAGGAGAATCGAAAGCTCCGCCAAAAGAAACGCCTACGGAAGAGAGATTCAGGAGTTACGGTAAAAATGAAAATGCTGTGTATATCAAAATTGTAACAAATCATCCTTTCATGATTCAATCCAGGAGGTTCGAAGGACGTGAGAAAATAAATCCATGTACGACATAGGTTGCGGAAATATTGGTGGAAAATGTATGTTAGGGTAAATTTATTTTTCAAGCGCATGTGTATAACGGGAGCAATGAGGGGTTTCAGTAAACTGTTACTATCAACATAAAAGATGGTAACTATTGTTTGAAAATCATTTCATTTGATGACGACAATGTTTGAAGGTAAACTCTCCCAAGAGAAAGTATATATGAGTTGAATAAAAGTTGCGACGACAGTTTAGGCGAAATGGGACAGACACATGGATCATTCGTAAGTTAGAATTAGGTCAGCTCGGATGCGCCTGCGCTCGACTGCTTAATCCAAGTCGGGACAGATAGATAAATAGATAGATAAATAGATTGATGGATGGATGGAAAGATAGAAAAACAAACAGATAGATCGATGGATAGATAGATAGATAGATGGATGGATGGATGGATGGATGGATAGATAGATAGATAGATAGATAGATAGATAGATAGATAGATAGATAGATAGATAGATAGATAGATAGATAGATAGATAGACACATGCACACACCCGAGTACTCAGTGCCTGACTGCCACGAAACTATGACATGGTGAAATCGGAACGGTGGGACCTGAAAGCTACAGAACCTGTAGAAGATTAAACACAGGCACACTGGGATCGGGTGCCTGTATTCCGAATCAAGCACACATTCAATGAAATCTTGTAAAGAGTAAAGCGCGATCAACACGCCAGTTATCCTGCGGCTATCACTTCCATACATCATGAGAAACTCTAAGAAGCCACTCCATCACAGATATGTATGTATGAAAGACAAGCCTGATCCGGCAAATCAGTTGTCAGTCAGAGACTGATCGTCTAAAATACTGCCAGGTTGCGAGACCTTCCAGATATAGGAAGAAAAAAGGAAACACATGACATTTAGACAGAAACTGTAAAACGATATTCGACTGCTAATATCATCATCATCATGAAGCACAAGTCTGGAGCCAGCCAAGGTGCCAATCAATATGAAGCAGGAAAAGCAGATAAGTGCGTGGAAAAAGGGAAAGCAGGCAAGCGGAATATGCAAAAGCAAATGCGCAAAAAGCAGCTTGTTCTATCATGATTAAATGATATACATTGGAACGTGATACTCAGTGTTATGCGATAGCGGTCGGTTGACAATGCATGGGATCAAACTTACCAGGTACCGGGTCTGGAAGAGCCACAAGCAAATCCGTTAACTTTTCTACAAGCTTTTCAAAGGAGCATACCAAAGAGGAGGGAAGAACACGTCTGAGATCGGCTAAACTGTCTTCTTGTGGACAACACAGCTGTAATTGATCTGCAATCGAAAAAATATGTATAACATAGAAGAGAACAGAGGAAATCAGTGTTGCAGCGCTTTAGCTCCGGTGTAAAGAGCTCAAGAATGATCAACTGGGTTTTCTAAATAGATCTATCATCTATGAAAAAGGCATACTGCACTTTGAGAGATGGTATGAAAGCACAAGCCTGATCCAGGCAAAGTGACGCACAGTCAGAGACTGTACGTAGGCTGAGATACTGTCAGGTAGCCCAAGCCTAGACAGATATGAAAACGGAATTAGAAATGGCACCGAGACACCAGCGTGTTTCAGCATGCAGCTCACTACCTCTGGCCAATCAATTTAGCACGATGTTAGCCGCACAGCACAGAAATGCGACACAATTGCACATCCGTGAGTGATGAGGCTTCCAAGACAAACTGAACAAAAAGCTGTGCGGCGACGGACGTAGCAGAACACCAAGTTTGCACATTTTGCTTGAAAACTGATATGTTTGCATATCCAAGCTAACATTGGGAATTAGATTCTGTTACTCAAAACAGATGGAAACGATCATTTACTGTCTTCGGAGTCAGGCAAAGCGTGGCGCGGAAATGGCGTGCAAAATTGAAGTCTGCCCGTTCTAGGACTGGTACAGTTGATGTGAAAATGAAAAAGGGCTCCGAACCCCAGTTGCCTAACGGGAACAGCACGTGGAGAGAACTCAGAGGTTTCACATTCGTACAGTAAAACCACGCTCGAACTGTGGCCTTATAGACTCTGCCCTATAGCTTGTGAGATAAGCCACTTTGACGCCATAGATGACCAGGTTTCCTTTTGAAAAGCGAACAGAAATGTTCCTATATAATCACACGCTACCAGTAATACAACTATCAAATAAAGTAAAACTGTCTACAGTCGCATGTTCCTCATTATTGAGGTTAAATAGTTTCGGTCGAATTAGAACAGAACATCATACACCCGGTTACCGCCACAATGATGGGGCAAACTCCGTTAACTTGGCCACAACTGTCGGAATAATACTAACCTGTATATCGCGTGTCTTCTCGGGGAATTCGCTTGTTCAGCTGATTGGATGAGACTTTTGCAGTCGTGACTTGCCGAATACGGAGTAGCTCGTGGCGCAGCGAATTCAACAACGGGTGGGTCCGTAAACGGCGTTTGGCTAGCCGCGACAGCCATACAAGTTGTGATAAACGATGTAGGAGCTTCCGCTGAAGACGGCGTGTTTTGGCTTCATCGGTTTGCGAGTTTGAATTGCTCGGATCAGCTTGTCGAGCCCAGGCGAAAACGCGACCTAATAATGAAAGTTATACCCGGGGTTCGGAAGCACTTCAAATAATGCATGGAAGAAAAATCATTAAGGACACCGGTGGCATGTACGGGATGCCCAACTGTCATATAACCAAACGGCAATAAAATCAATCAATACTTTGTGTAGCGACAAGAGTAACTCTGTATGGTATGAAAGCACAAGCCTGATCCAGGCAAAGTGCCGCACAGTCAGAGACTGCACGTGGGCTAAGATACTGTCAGGTTGCCCAGGCCTAGACAGAACAATTAACTGCACATATTACCTAAATCTTTTTCAGGAAAGCCTAATAGGCACGGGAGCATGCAACTAGGCACCAATATTAATGTGAGCACTTGCACGAAGAAAACTCAGGCCAGAAATGTTTCGATTTAGAAAACATTATGGAGAGCTTGTGCAACGAATCAGTCTCCAAATACAGAAGCACACAGGGTCACGGGTTGAAATGCATACAAACCTTCGTTGTGGAGTGCAAGTAAGAGAGGTTGAACAACACAGTAGCTCGAACAAAAAATCCAGATTTGTATTCATTTCCTTTATGGGTGCAAACGTGTGAAATTGTGTAAGCAAGAGAGAAAGCAAAAGCAAGATTACACAAGCCTGATCTAGGCAAAGTGCCACACAGTCAGAGACTGCACGTGGGCTAAGATACTGTCAGGTTGCCCAGGCCTAGACAGATATGACGAAAGAAAAAGAACAGGAAATGGTAGTGAGATTCGAGCCTGTTTAAGCATGCAGCTCACTACCTCTGACCAATTAGCTCAGTGTTAGCCGCACAGCTCAAAGTATTGCACGATTGCACATTCATGCCCAGGACTAGACAAATATAAGAATAAAAATAAAAATAGCGGTGAGAATCCAGTGTGTTCCCGCATGCACGTCACTAGCGGTGGCAAATCTATTATGTATGTATGAAAGCACAAGCCTGATCCAGGCAAAACTATTAGGCACGATGTTGACATTCAAGCAAGTGTTGTGAACTAATAGAGCGGTATCAGTGTGACAGCTTCGTTGCGGCTTTCACTGTCACGCATCATAGCAAACTTTCCTCGCCACTTCTATTAACAGCGTACAAGATTAATTAAGCACTTCAAGAATATGTCTACAACAAGACTTCCGCTTGACACGATTTTGAGCCATATCACTAAAAGTAAGAAGCCACGGCGAATTCGGATCTCTTACAACCCAAGCTATGATAAGGGTCGCCTTCATCTGCTTGAGTCAAGTCAGAGTCTGGCCACACTTGCAACGATGCTAATCCGAATTAGGAGTGTTAGGAAAACTATGATTTTCCATTCGCAATACGTGGCCTACTCAGCGAAGACTATGTTAGTTAGCTGGTTGTTTGATAACTACATCGCTACCAACGATTCTATCATACATATCTGCGTTAAGTATCCGACGGTCCCAAGTAGAGCGAAAGTTTACGGGTACGACAATTTCTGTGCTAAATTACAAATTCGGATTAAAAACGCAGGGTGAATGACTTCATTTAATGAGAGAAAATCAACATCTTACCGAAACGGACAGTGAATGAATGGCACAAGCGCTCGGTGAGTAATTTTGTGTAATGTTGATTGGTCGAGTATATAAATCGCTCCAAATCATTGAGGAAGAACGAGCCCCACCACCAGTTGTTTCTGACCGAATCGACCACGCTTAACGCGTAATCGGTGAAAACTGAGCATAAATTACAAGCAAATGACAGGGTACTTTGATCTAGTTCCGTGTTCACGTGATGAACGTAGTCTTCATAGACAGACGAGGTTTCATCCGACAAACGACATTTTTCAGATTGGATGGCATTCGGAGAGACTGTGGACAGGCATTGTTCAACGGTTGATAAACAAATTTGTTCAAGTTCAGTGACAAACGAAGAAAGTTGGTTTTCTATGTGTAAAGGATTATCTAAAATAATAATAAAAATAAAGCTGACATAAATACCTGTGCTCAGCTGGTTGGCTTGTTCATTTAAATCGTTTTCGGCCACCACTGGAATGGATTTTTCCGGTGAGGTCACACTCATGCTCAATGTATGATTAACAATTAGTATAATTCTAAAAAAGTAATGGAAGAGTAATTGTCATGTTACGCTAGTTGTGAAACCTGATAAGGAAATGTTAAATAAACGATATTCATTCTGCAAAATGAATGAATGAATGAAAGCGAAAGCCTGATCCAGGCAAAGTGCCGCACAGTCAGAGACTGTGCGGCAAAAATCTTATGGCGTCAAGTAAAAGCCTTCAAAAATACCCACTGTTGAATGCTTGTGATGTTTTATTAACCCATCTTTTCGTCGTGAGTTGGAGTACCAATGCCATTTCTATTTTCATTCTCGTCTATTTAGGCCTGGGTAACCTGACAGAATATTATCCCGCGTGCAGTCCATGGCTCTGCGGCACTATGACTGGGTAAGGCTTATGATTTCATACATATATACTTTTCTTCGCATGCGTAACTCGTGCCTTCTCTTCTTCTATTAAAGCTACTGTACTGGTCTTGTAGAAGAATAAATACTTTTGAACAAGCTCTTGACTATTTCAATCTCTTAATGTTTGCGTCTATACCCTACTACAATGGTCCTCATCATGGTATATATACTATGAAAGCAAAAGCCTGATCCAGGCAAAGTGCCGCACAGTCAGAGACTGCACGTGGGCTAAGACACTGTGAGGTTGCTTAGGTCTAGACAGATATGAGGGGGAAATAGAAATGGTAGTGAGACTCCAGCGTGTTTCAGCATGCAGCTCACCACCGGTGGCCAATCAATTTAGCACGGCTAGCCGCACAGCACCGAAATGCTGGACGATTGCACATCCGTGCACCCTCATAATACACATCACTAACGGTTTTGTGCCGTTTACATTCATCCGGTAAGATTGGAGAGATCAAGATCCGCGTGCATTGAAAGGTCTTCAGCTTCAAATAACATAATACTTCCCTCGTTGATACTACTATAAATAATGCGTGATAAAAGTAATAAATGGAGGTTAGCGACACTCGTGAACAGACGTCGTCTAATGTTTGAAGCGTCTGAAGATCAGATGACCCACAAAATCCTCGAGTGCATAATACCAGCAAAAGCAAAGAAAATACAAGTTTCGGTAGATGACGCCAGATGTTCTGCCCCTAATGAACCGCAAAATTTCAAGCAACTGGAATGATCAAGTTGAAGTAAATGGGTGAGATCACTGTCCTGCTGTTCAACTTCTGGTGCTGGTGTGTTTTAGTGTTTCTCGTGTTGAAAGATTGTGGCATAAGAAACAACTACATTCATTCGTCATTCATTTAAAGTCATGTATAAGACAGGCGAGTAGAGAATGAATGTTGCGAGCTCATTTAAAGCGAATGACGATACCGGCATCAAGGTTGAGGCGACAAGCAATCAGTCGGTTGTTTTCAGAGATAACTCTCGTAACGTACCACATTTTACGCCATGCATGTGGCATATTATGGAATAAGTCTCACTGAAATAAGTTCATGACGAAATGGGTGTGTGCAGTTTCGGGTGACTAATGACTTCCTTAAGAAACGGCTAACCGACAAAATCACTTTCCGAACGACCATCTTGAGCATTTGTGCTGCAACTTGCCGATTACTCGCTGAATATTTCCGGGATTTACGGTTCTTCGTTATAAGAGTTGTCACCTTTCATGAAAAGCTTGAAAGTATGGAGTCATTCAGTAAATCCTTCGGGGCGCATGATCTATTTCTCACCACAGATTACTCTATCAATGAGGGTATAAAATAATGGCTACCCACTTACTACTGGGGGAATATCATTAGTATCGTCATTCATCACAGGTCTAAAGTCAGATGCGATTATTGCTTAATTTGAGCAGAAATTCAACATCAAAATCAGTAGTACGGGGAAATAGTTGACCAAGTCGAAATTTTAGTTGTATCAAAGACCTGGCTCCAATAATCTTCTTCAGCAATATACAGCACTCGGATAAGATTAACGTGGCGGTAGTCCCGATGGCGAGGATTTAATACTTCTACTTTATTGTACGGGTTAGTTAAAGGCACTGAACTCCGTGCGAAAACAGTTTCGATTTTCAGTGCTATTTTCTCTGATCTCTTTTACATTGCCTAGGCCTAGACAGTCCCCGACAGAATCTAAACCCAATCAGTCCTTGGCCCAGATTTAGTGACTTCGTACTGAACAGGCTGGAGTCTCACTACCATTTCCTGTGCAACGGATGTGCAATGTACATTACTGTCTGTGCGGCTACCACCGTTCTAATTGCTTGGCAGAAGGTAGTGATCCTGCCATGCTGAAACAGGCTTGCAGTCTTAGTACATTTCCTGTTCTTTTTTCTTCCTCATATCTTTCTATGCCTGGGCCCTGACATATCTAGCCCAGTGCAAGTCGCTGAACTGTGCGGCCACTTTGCCTGGATCAGCATGTGCTTTCTTACCTTACCTTACCATTTCCTGTTGTTTTTTCTTCCTTATATCTGTCTAGGCCTGGGTAACCTGACAATATCTTAACCCACGTCCAGTCTCTGACTGTGCGGCACTTTGCCTGGATCAGGCTTGTGCTTTCATACCATACCATACCAATACGATAGTTTGTGTATCTCCATTATCAATTGAGTTACACTGGGTGATGTCCTTTCCGCGTCAACGGAGCAACTCCCAACAGACAGATCGATGGATAAAGGTTAACATACTCAAGCTAAACCACCTGCCGTGTAGTACAGGCTTTTTTGCACGGATGTGCGATCGTGCAGTATTTCTATGCTGTACGGCTAACATCGTGCTAAGTTGATTGGCCACCGGCAGTGAGCTACATGCTGAAACACGCTGGGGTCTGACTACCATTTCTATTTTCTTTCTATTTCTTTTTGTCATATCTGTCTAGGCCTGGGCAACCTGACAGTATCTCAGCTCACGTGCAGTCTCTGACTGTGCAGCACTTTGCCTGGATCAGGCTTGTGCTTTCATACCATATCATACAGGCTTTTTAGCCAAAGACATTTGCGCGGCTGGTTCCCAGGCTGGATTAGTCAGCTTTATTAGTGTCTCGAATCACGCTAGCCCACGTGCCTCGATCAGATGGGAGATCATTGCATATCGTAATTCAGTCGCATGCCCGCCTTCAAACGCCGTAGACGGTATGCAGTCCCAGGGCATCTACGTCATCCTTCACAGTTGATAACCAGGTCATCACTTGACCGCCGACGCCAAGTATGAGCGGGTTTAGGGTCGAGTAAAAGTTTCGTGCGCGCCGAGTCCGTCTTTCGGATGACGTGGGAAAACCAGTGAAGTCTTCGCCGTTGGATGCGAACGGAAAGCGTAAGTATTCCGTTGCATCGCGCAGGAACGGCAACGTTAGATACCCGGTCAGTATATCGGACGACCAAGATTATCTCAAGGAACCAAAGGTGAAACAATTCTAAAGATCGCACATCCTGTAACCTCAGTGGTCACGTCTTACATCCATCAAGCCGTGCAGGGCGAATCACTGTTTAATAAACACATATTTCAATTTTGAGGTTGATTCTAAGCCTGCGCCTTCCAACTGCAAAAACGTATTAGGCGCACGATCAACCCTTAACTTCACTTCATCATTCGCCAGACCATTGGGCAACATAGTGCAACCGAGGTATTTGAAGACTGGAATATACTTGATCGGACAGCCCTGTATGTTCAATTGTGAACTTTAAGCAAGGTTTGCGGAGATATGAGCAGAAAGCGTTCCGAACTCTAGGAAAAAATCAGTAATTGTTCCGATTTTCAAAACGGGACAGCGCGATTGCTGTTTGGATAATCCGGTTATCAGTCTCATTTCAGTAGCTCATAAAATACTGGCCTCCACTTTGTTTCATCGGTTGAGTACCAAACAGGACGAGCAAATCTTTGACGAAAAATTGGGTTAAGAGTGTATAGATCAAATCTTCACACTCCGTCAGTTAATGGAGCAACACCATGCGTTTCATATGTCAAATATTGTGACATTGCTGGATAACTGAATGGCTTTCGATTTAATGGGTAACTGTATGTTGAGACATGGAGTGCCCGAGAAGTATGTTGGGATCTTAAAAGCACTATATTGCCTAACTTTAGGCACGCTTCGAGAGTACAGACAGTTTTCATCCTCGTGTAGTATATCCAGCGGAGTGCGGCAGGGCTGCCTTTTCTCGCTGTTTTTTAACTTTGCGAACGTTGATCCAATGGTTTAGTTAGTTTAAAAAGCGCAGGAGTTGAACTTCTGTCGGATAAGGGCCACCGATCTAGAGTATGCGGCTTGCATAGCACTTCCTTGAAATGGCCATCTTGTAATGCAACAAGCCACTTGGCACTTGAAGCGTTATGGTATAACATGTACGTTGCATTTAATTAGTGTAAAACACGTATCTTCTAAATCAAACTTTGTGGTGTTAATCTAGAACTGGTCGATAGCTTCGTTTACCTCGGCAGTTGTATCTCTGCTGGTGGTAGTGTCAAAGACGAGATCTCATAGCATGTACGCAAAGCGGATGTAGTGCTTGCTAAGCTGTCATTCATGGCGTCGACGCGATGTTTCACTCTACAGCGAGTGTACAGCGTAGTTGCCCGTGCTACGCTTATCTATAGTTACGAAACTTGGTCTATTCGAGCGGAAGATGTTCGTCGGCTTTCTGTTTTTGATACCCACTGCAAGCGCAGGGTTGGTTGCAATCAGTGGCAACATCGCGTTGAAAATATATCAGTATCAGTATCACATGGCGATAGTCGACTAACTCAAAACGAGTAGCCAGATTCTATTAGAAGTGCTTGAAAACACCCGCAACTACCAGTTTTGTTTTGTAGGAAGCACAATCGTGTGTACCTTACAAGAAAGTTGCTCCCGCTGCTTCTATCAAGAAGAAGAAAAATAAATGGGTTGGCAGTAGGACGAAACAGAAACTTTTTAAGACAAGCGGCTTATCTCAAGGTCGTCCAGTATCAGTTCAGTTCAGTTCAGTTCAGTTTGCACAGGACAGTATGTGGCTGACAAGCCAATCGAGCGTCCAGAATTTCTTTCGGTGGAAAGCTGCGGAGAAGCGCCCACCACTGCCAAAGGGTCAATCCGTTTTCTCCGTGTGGAACCTCTGATGGTCGTAGGACTAGGAGAATGTAGTTGGAGGAGCACCGCGCTATAATCGATGCACTGCCAAAAGGTAATTTTCTTTCTTCTCTGTTTGCAATCTCTGATGATCGCGGTGCCAGGCTCTGTAGTAGTAGAATAGTAGTAGGACAGCAACGCGCAATAATCGATGCTGGAAAAAAGAAAAGGCAGTTTCTCCTCACCAGCACGGTGAGAGGTCAGCAGATGGAGAATCAAGAATAGGAAGATGCTCTAAAATTGCTACAGTGAATAGCGAGCAAAATGGAGGACAACCTAAGCATGGTAATCATGGGATGTAATCAGAGAATAACGTACCCCAGTCACGGTCTAAACCCTGCTTGAAAGTTGAGACGGAACTACAGGAGATAAGTTCTTCAGGGAGCTTGTTCCAGAAGTTGACCACCCTGAAGCTGAAAAAGTTTTTCCTAGAATCTAGTCGACATCGTTCCTTAGCGAGCTTGAGTGTGTGTCCGCGAGTGCCCAGCTTAGGACTTAAGGTAAAGATGTCATCTGGATTAACGCTGCTTAAGCCCTTTAAGATCTTAAAGGTTTCAATCAAATCACCTCTCAAACGACGACGCTTAAGAGAGAAAAGACCCAGAGCCCAAAGGCGATCAGCATAACTTTTCCCACGCTGACCCTCAATCATGCGTGTTGCTAGTCGCTGGAAGCTTTCAAGTCGAATGATATCCTTCTGGTAGTGAGGACACCACGCCTGGACACAATGTTCCAAATGCGGCCTGACTAACGCCTTGTAAAGTGGCAGGAACACGTCGGGACTTCTGCTGGAAAGCACCGACTTCAACCGAAAGAGCACATTGCGTGCACGTTGCGCTGCAACAGCGCATTGGTCCTTCCATTTGAAGTCAGCTCTAACTAGAACACCCAAGTCCTTAACCCGCTGTGTGGCATCAACGCTAATAGGAGTACCTGACACCTGGACTGTGATCTTGTCGACCATAGCAGACAAGAGTTGGCACTTATTGAGGTTAAGTGGGAGGTCCCAAAGTATGGACCAGTCAATGACCCGCTCGAGGTCGTGCAACAGAGTATCTTCATTCGTTGAACCAATGAACTTCACGTCATCCGCAAAAATGAAGCACGGGCACTCCAAGATAGGCGACAAGTCAACGATAAAAATCAGAAAGAGCAGCGGACCTATCACAGACCCCTGAGGCACCCCACTTATCACCTCCGTTTGGATCGACAACGTAGATTCTACTCGTACTCTAAAGGTCCTACCTGTCAGGAATGATTTTATCCAAGCAAGTAAACTACTCCGGATGCCTTTTGCTGCCAGCTTAGTTTCCAAAAATCTGTGGCTGACGGAATCGAAAGCCTTGCTAAAATCTAGGTAGAGCGCTTCGACCGGCTTCCCTTCATCCAACCTTTTCGTAGCAATATTGAGGAAACTCAAGAGGTTAGTCAAACAAGACCTCCCTTTCAGGAATCCATGTTGAGCTACACTAAGTAGAGAATGCTGGCAGAGATGCTCTCAGATTTTGTCTCGTATAAGTCTTTCCAATACTTTCGAGACGATTCTGGTCAAGCTGACTGGTCTATAGTTACCAAGAATCGACCTGCAACCACCTTTGTGTATTGGTACTACTATGGCTTCTTTCCACTCACGAGGAACCATTGCCGAGTGAAAACATAAATTGAAGAGCTCACATAGTGGTCTGCAAGCACTGGGGCGAGATTTCTCAACATAATTGAGTGGATGTGATCCGGACCCTCAGCCTTGTTAGCACGAACATGAATAAGAGCTCCATACACCTCCGCCTCATTAAAGGACAAATCATCTAGTGCAGGGACACCAGATGGAAAGTTAAGCAACTCAGGCGGTGTGAGTAGAGAATTATTCCTTCGCTGAACGCTACTGAAAAACTTTGAGAAGGCTGCCGCCTTAGCTTGGTCACTAGTAGCTACTTGTCCATCCTCCAGTTTTAAGTCACCGATGTTTACCCTAGTTTTTCCTTTAGATTGCGCGTAACTGTAAAACCTTTTCGGGTTGGATTTAGCATCCTGGCTAAGGATAACTCAAACTTCTGTTTGAGCACACGCTGCATTTTGACACAAGCGTTTCGGGCGGTTCTGTAACGGACCCACGAACCAGAGGTGAGCGATGGCCTATATTGCCTCCATAAGCGATCACGTTTACGAATAGAACGACGAACGCTGGGAGACCACCAGGGTGGCCGCTGGTGCTTATTCACGCATTGCAGTGGAGCATGCAGGTCTTGTAGCCCGGTAAGAAATCTGCAAATTCTGTCCCAGTTTTCAGTTACACTAGAATCACTCGAGAACAGAAGGTAAGATTTTGATGACTGTAAAAGTAGGCCCCAGTCAACACGCCTAAAATTACGTCTATGGCGCGCAAGAGGTTTGTGGAAACGCAACAGCGCTTCGAAGCCTAACATTACGTGGTCGCTTTTGCCAAGAGGGGGTAGGAACTTGACATTCTTGACAGCTTCTAGCTGAGACGACAGCATCAAGTCAAGAGTGGATGGAGTG
Organism: Atriophallophorus winterbourni; assembly: GCA_013407085.1. Taxonomy (NCBI): domain Eukaryota; kingdom Metazoa; phylum Platyhelminthes; class Trematoda; order Plagiorchiida; family Microphallidae; genus Atriophallophorus; species Atriophallophorus winterbourni. The sequence continues at coordinate 20,629 of JACCGJ010014715.1, forward strand.
CATCCATCGCGGAACCTAGTGGGTTTGTTCATGTTCTGATGTAATCCATGATAGTGGATCCAATCGAGAAAAGATGCGGATTGCTCAGTGAGTACCCCTGAGGAAGCTGACCAGTCTATATCTGGCAGATTAAAATCACCTAGAATGAGTACGCTTGGGGCTGATTGAAACAACCCGTCAAGCATCTCAAGCAGTTGACTAATTTCGCGCAGGGTTGCACAGGGCGTGACGTAAACACAAGCAATCGCCAGTGCTGACTTGTAGCAAGTCAGGACACTAGTAACAACTTGGACATTTTCAATAGCGAGTGATAACCCTGGACCCGTATTGTGTAGACCATATTCAAGGAAAAGTGCCACTCCTCCGCCTCTTCTATCGCCAGGTCTATCGCATCTGATGACAAGATACTGTTCGCTGATGCTAGCTGGCACAACATCAACCGCAGACAGCCAGGTTTCAGACAGTGCTATAACCCTCGAGTGTAGCTAGGCTACACGAAGAGAAAGTTCAGACCACTTATTTCTTATGCTGCACACATTAGCGTAGAGCACAGTGGCACTGGATATGCGCGCTTCTAAGCTGAGTCGTGCTTTGCCCTTGGTCGAAGCACCCGGGGAAGCTGCACGTTTTTTGGCGTGCTACTTGAAGCAGGAGTATCTGGTTCAACAACTTCTTGCATGGATGTTACGGACCGTTGACTGAAGATTGAGGCCGCCTCTATCGAAGAGCAACAACTAGAGAAATTTGCTTGGCTCCCATCTTCATTTTCGATAAGCGCGTTAACGTCGTCTAATCCGGACAGCCGAACTCGTAGCGATGAGCTTTTCGGTAAGATCTTAACGGATTGACTAGCGCTACGGTTTGCATCAGGCTTACGGAGAGCAGATGTCCTTAAAGCGAGGTTTCTCCTATGTGGAGCGGAAGGGTTTTGTCTAATATGAGATGGAGGGTTGTCTGGCTTAACCTGAAGCTTGTCTAGAGTTGTTGTGGCGATGTATTCAGCCCTAGACAATAACGCATCCCGATCCGCTTGGTACTTGAATTCTACCAGTATTGGCCTAGGGCGGTTATCCATCTTCCATCTCCCAACACGGTGAACTCGCACCGTGGGAGTAGAAGGCTTCAGACCTACCATCCGGATAAGATCGCTAATACATCTGCGATCAAAATCTCTTCGACTTTTTGATTCCCTAATAAAAGGCTCCGCTCGATTAAAA